>VDFB02155024.1:67011-151978 GCA_007258455.2 Sequoia sempervirens | reverse complement strand
GATATTAGACACAAATTGGATATCCAAAACAAATTAGATATCTGATTTGAATCGGATATCCGATTTGTAATACTTTTGCTTGGGCATTGCTATGGAGCAATGTACTAACACCCAACCCAAAAAAAAAAAGGCAACTCAGGATTTTTGCATTTTTTGGCCAGTTCAAAATGCTACTTTTTTCATGTTGCCACTTTTTGGCCCATCATGATCTTGCACATACCCAGGTCTAAATCAAGTAGTTTTTATTGCTAAGGTGGATCACTCCTTTCTTCGAAGGCCATACACTTATGATTAGGTCAACTATTCTTCTCTTTAGAAAATTCCTATTGCCTTTTTGATAGGTTAATTATTATTTGATTAGATGGTTTATGAAGCACTTATTTCAAACAAATATCTTTATGAAAGAAGTATATTGGCATGAAATCAAATATGATTTGTATTCCAATGTAAAAACTACAAAGAATGGAAACAATTCTTTCAATACATAAACTATTATGTAGTAATCAATTAAAATGAAAAATCTTACTCTATATTAGTTAGGATACACAACTAAGAAGATGATCTAAAGTGACTTATTTATCCTAGAGGAACTAAGTATATAGTATACCAAGAAAACCAAGAAACCCACAACTACCCCTATTTTGAAGGAGTTTAGTTTTCTCCCCTTCTTGATCTCACTAATATTGTCTAATTATTTTAAAGAGATGAAGGGTTATAACACAAATTTATTCAACCCAGTAAATAGCTTGGTTAATGAAACTTGACAAAAGGAACAAAACAATTGCTACATTTGGCATTTCATGTTGAATGAAGAGTGGTGACAATAATCTACTTATAGTTTAATAAAACACTATTTTTATAAGAAGGCTTGACATTAGAAAGATAAGTGTTACTTATAGTTTAATAAAAAACTATTATAGTTTTACCAACATATACTATTGTATGCTTGCATGGCTTCTTAGTTAATATATTGGGAGATAGAGATAGATGGGGAGAGAAAGAGAGAGAGATAGAGATATATGGGAAGAGAAAGAGAGATGGAGATATATGAGAAGAGAAAGGAAGAGAGGTAGGGATAGAGTGTTAATGGGTAGGGGGGATAGGGAGGGAGAGATGGTGAGAGATAGAGAAGGGGAGATAGAGAGGGGGAGGGAGAGAAAGGGATATATATAGAAAGAGATAGAGAGAGGAATGAGAGGGAGATAAAAAGAGAAATAGAGATAGAGATATAGAGTAGGAGAGATGGAGGGAGAAATTGAGTGAATGAGAGAGAAAGAGGGGAGAGGGAGAGATATCTCAATAGATAGAGGGGGGAAGAGGGAGTGACATAGATAGTGGGAGATATAGAGATATAGAGAGCAACAAGGAGAGATATATCAATCACCCTCCCTATATCTCTATCTATTCATCCTTATCTCTTTATCTCTCTACCTCTTTCTATCTATTTGTCTCCCTTTCTATTTGTATGTTTGTCATTATCTCCCTCTCTCTCTATATTTTCTTCTCTATATTTATCTTTGTCTCCTTAAATGTGCAATGGGTACATTTAAGAGGTCTTAAAGTAGAATTATCATATCTTTAATCAAATGGCATGTTACCTTGAGCATAACTCCCTAAGGACACATGCCATCCTTGGATTGTTGACATGAAACAATAAATAAAAATTTAGTTTCTCTCTCTCATATTAATATATATTACTATTATATTAAATATATATTATATTAATTATATTTTGCATTATATAAAAATATACTTATTATTAATTATTAATTATAATAATTTTATACGTATTTAATAATTTTGTTAAAGAATATAATAAATAATAATAATAAGTTGAATAATTATATTATTTATTATGTAAAATATAGCTAATATATACTTAACTATATTGTAGAATATTAAAACCTAGCTAAATGGTGCCAATATTTTCAATTTAATTAACATACTGTAAAACCTAACAAAACCAGGTTGTAGCTCGTCAAATTGAAGAAGTGAAAGGTCAATACTAGCGCTGAGGAAGAGCTTTGAGTAGTGAAAAAAAGGTCAATGCCAGCGCCGAGGAAGAGTTTGGAGTTAAAACAAGGTCAATACCAGTGCCAACTGTAATCAAGGGAAAATCAGATTGTTAGATGGTTAGCACAAATAACATTAAAATCCTATGATATAACGAAGTACAAAGGAAATTAAATGAAAACGAAAGGAAGTGTATCACCAAGTGTCTCCATCTTCCATGATTGACCTTCGTTACACCTTCTTGCTTGCTGGATAATGCTGCCCTCAGATTCGTCTTCTTGAGCAATCTAAATGTCTAAGCCCTACAACAAGATTTGAAGGATTTGCTATGCCTATGACTCTTGCCAATGCCTATGCCTATGCTTAAAATAAATGCCAATATTAATCAAATGCCTATGACAATGAATGTGTGAGAGTAAATAAATGCCTATAGTAATTGCGTAAAATGTCAAGATATGAAAAATGAGAAGGAAAGGGCATTTTATAGAAAAGGCCATTTCGAACGGATGGACGAGATAAATTAGTGATGAGACCCTAAAATGAACGATCCAGATTACACCTAAGAATCCCTAATTAGGGTTAAGGAAAAATCCTTAATCGAACGCTTGGAATAAAAATAGATCGACGGTGGAGAATAAATGAGACAAATTAATTAGAAAATAAAGATTTTCAAAAAATCAAGAAGATAAGATTGCCTGATTTGCAAGATTCGAAAAATCAAAGAGATAAGATCGCCTGATTTGCAAGATTCGAAAAATCAAAGAGATAAGATTCAGACTGAAGATCAGATTTGGAAAATCAAGAATCTGCCCGATTACTTGATTTTTGGAAGATTAATTACTAATTTGAATTAAAATAATTCAAATTATGGATTTCGAGAGATAATAAATAAGATTTTCATTATTTATCAAAAGGAATTAGGATCGACTTTACATTTTAAATAATTTAATTTAAAAGGAAAATTAATTGGAAATTAAATAATTAAATTTAATTATTTAATTTAGAAGATAAGACCAATTAATTAAATAAATTAATCCATTTATTTAATTAAGACAGTTAGTGACGTATTAAATAAATAAATGAAATTCATTTATTTAATAATCAAAGATAATTAAATGGAGAAAGGGAAATTAAATAAATTAATAAATTTATTTAATTAAAGAAAGACTTAGACAGTTAAGGATGTATTTAATAAATAAATAGAATTTATTTATTTAATAATCATGAAGAATAAGTGACCTGAATTAATTAAATAATTATGAATTATTTAATCAATAGTTGAATGTGGACGAAGGACATAATTAAATAACATAATTATGCTACGACGAAAGTGGTAAAAATGAAGCTTGCAGGCCTAGGTCATTTTTAGGTGTCTACACCAATGATGATTTTGGAGGAGTGAAAACAAGGTCAATATCTACACTGAGGAAGAGTTTGGAGGAGTGAAAATAAGGTAAATACTAGCGCTGAGGATGAGGTTGAGGGAACTCAAGGAAAATCGAGGACCAAGGAGCAATGAGTACTATAAGTTTGGCACCCCCATTCTCTTTAACCTATAATTTTCATGCCTAGTTTCCAAAGATCCCGTACATTAGCACCCCCATTCTCATAAAATGGTATAAGATAAGACTGGAAAAAATAAAATTGCTTAGTCTTTCACATTTTTATCGACGAGCCTTAGGTCTTGGCAAAACTCCCATAATCTACCCACATCTTGGTTGAGGTCTAGGATTTCATCACACATAGCCTTCATCGCATGAGTCTGAAGCCATTGTAGACTTAGCCCAAGTATATGCTAGGCTAAGGTAGATCTACAAGGTGTTGGTTGTATTTTAGTAAGAAGGTTGATCTTCTAATCTACCTATGGAATTGCCAATTCCAATAAAGGAAAACTCGAAGGACCTGGACCAATTGACGAGGATTTTAAAGACCTCCTACACTTTGGGCACTACAAGACCCAGGAGGGCGATCCCTTAATGCATTTACAACCTTTGCACCATCATCATAAACAACATTAACAACAATAAATAATATCATTTAATAGCTCAACATAATAGGATAATACCAAATAGAATTGGTTGTTTATCAATAATATCAACTATTTGGAGCATGAGATAACTACAAAAACATTTCACAGTATAAGATAGTCATTGATTTTCAATTTGTAGCAAGCTCTAGGTAAAGGAAAACAAATATTGAACCATACAAATAAGTACAACTTAGATCAGTGCCATATATCCATTGGAGGTGTCAAATTTATAAGCATCTAAGGGCTTGTGACAGATTTAAGACATAACATATAAGATCCTTGATAACATTGCTTTACAATCTCATCAATATGTATTCTAACCCAATACTACTTATCAAATCCTTATACAGATTATATCCACCTACAATCCCATTCAAGCATTTTAAATAATTCCTTAAATTAAAGCTAAAACAAGAATCATACACACCACAACAGTGAGATGAACAAAACAACCCTTGATCATTTTATTCAAAATTAAAATATGCTTGTACAATGGAGAGACATGAGTTCAAATTAATCATATCAATTCAAATGCCAATACTATCATAAAACATCAAATCCCCATGAATTCAAAACCTACTATAGAATGACTCAAAACCTAAATTGCATTTTCCCTAAAACCATCAGACTTTACAATTTGCTTGCAACTTCATCTAGACTCGACCAAAAATATCTAACTTGCTAACCTATACTTCTGGCCTTGAAATCCTTCTTATAGAAAAAGAAGGAGCACACAAGCATCGAGCCAGAAAGCACACATGTCACTAGCCAATTGGACCTCCTTGTGATATTCCAAAAAGTAATGGCCCAAAAGATCCCACCCAAGGTGTAAGATAAACACTAGGGTTTTACATGAAGACAAAGGTAAAAACCCAACCTTAGGCTTTTCCCAAACACCATATATGACCATAGACATAAGGCAAGATAAAAATGGAACACAAAGAGAATTTTTTTGAAGTTCCATCACAAGGAAAGGTGTCCTCCCTTCTTGGTAGTGATAACCTCCTCCACACACAACCCTTAAAAATTATGAATAGAGTAATATAATCTTTGAAGAACTCAAAGTTGATTCTCTCCTACCTGATGCAATTAGTCATTTTGTCCTTATAAACATTTATAGTGATTACTAGAGGCACATAGACCAATTCTTCATAATAGAAGAATTTGATCATAATTTTCCAATGATGGCATTATGAGAAAACCTTAGGTTAAATGAATAACTCCTAGCTAAGTTCTTTAAATCATGTCCAATCGTATAAGAGAAGACCACTGCTATGTGTACCTAGATACCATGGAGAAAGGCTCTTTGGGCTCTTTCATCAATCATCCTACCTTAAAACATACCAAAAGTCTCCTAGCAATTAGACATAGGAAGATTTAAGATGACTTAAAATTTTTTTATTGCCAAACCATAAACTTATGATGACTTAACCAAGCCTAGTACACACTCCCTCCCTGTTAACCATTTAGACATATGGAAATTAAATGTAAATTTTCTGATATTTTTAGTCATGTAGGTGTCTAATAAACCGCTTGCTGGTGTTTCCCTTCAAGTTTATTTACTTGAATGAAGAGAAAAAGTACTTTGATTACAATTAGAGAATACATTTGAGGCCTTGGTTGTGTAGCTGGTGGACCATAGTCACATTTAACACTTATTAAAAAGTTTGGGATTTAAAACGTTAAGTAGATTTGATTTTTGATGGACACATTTGGATGGTAGTAACAATAACTTGCAATCTATCAAGACTTGATTACCTTATAACCTGTGAAATTCTAGTGATGAAATGATAGATTAATAATAATGTGACCTTAGAATCACATCACCATGAAAGAACTTCATCCAACATCCTTATGAGTGTAGGTACCACCAAATAGGTATTTTTCAGACTTGTCTTCCTCGAGCGAGGGAAATTCAGGAAGAGAAGAGGAAACCGAGACATGTAGTATGCCTAAAAGAGGGAGATCAACCAGAGGTCAAAATATTAGAAGAAAATTTTGTAAATGCATGGAATTTTTTATTGTTGAAGGGGGTTCATGTTCTTATGATGATGAAAGCATAGGTGATGTCGAGGTGCCCTTGAGGTACAAACATCTATGGAAACAATGGGTACCCAAGGAACTTCCTCCAATAAACACTTATTTTTGTGTCAACGAGAGGATATATTGCATAGCACCATCATCATTACATTGTTTGGGCCTATTTTGTATGGATGAAATAAAGGTCTGTTACGACAAAGTTACTGAATTGATGGAGTATGTTAGACCCTGCTACAGTTACAAATATTGGATGCAACTGGTTCGATATACATGAAGTATGCATATGTATGCACTGTCAGCAAATTATATACAACTAAAAGATAAGGATCAAAATAAAGGAGTGGCTATGTACATTGACAGAAGGCCAAAAGTATAAAGGAATATTGCATGGTTTATAAATAGTACACGACCTGGGTCAACAAATAAGCAACCCAATTGCATAATTTAGGTGCATGAGGGAAACCATGTATTTGTATGTGTGATAAAATCAATAACTACAAGGGAAGAGTTGCTAATTGATTACAATTTGAATCACTTAATTACAAACACAGTTACTATGGGGGTGGTATGTACTATGTACTATTTTATCCAACCTCCAATTAATGACTCCAATATACCATTTTATTCTTATGTTTTTTTTCGTAAGTCTATTGGTTTCACTTCGGTAATGTTTTTTATATTTAATTTTTGTCACAGTGGGACATTGATCGTATGGAGAAGGCTCTGACCTAGAGCATAGATTGCAATGTACCTTTAGGCACTTCTACCTGACAGGTTTACCTCATTGTAATTGTACAAATTAGATACGAGTAAAATATTTTATTATTATGTTATTTTCATAAGTTTATTGGGTTAATTTTGATAATGTTTTTAATATTCTTGTTGTAGTCGACTGATCGGGGAAAGGCACCAGCAGTAGACAAGAGAATCCATAGGGAGGTGTAGTCAATATTATGTGATGATGACATTGCTTAGTCAACAAATTCCCTCAGATGAGATAAGAGAGAGGGATATGATAAGGAAGACCCAAAAAAATGTAATGAAGAAACCCTACTACAAGTGCTGCTAGTGTCATAGTGCCTGACCCCATCAACATTGTCATGAAAGCAACACATACCATGCAGGAATCCGTTAGCACCCTCTAGGTGAACACATGCCAAAACATGTGTCAGGACATGTACCTAGGGATGCAAAGGCCACTATAACTGGAGATATTTTAGCAGCAGATTACTAGTACGGGAACATTGCCAGTCACATTTTTGGTGACCGAGGATTTCATTCCCATAAAGATAGAGAAGGTCCCAGGTACTTTAAATTTTTTTAATTATTATTATATATAATCCATTTGAAATTTACTTATTAATCACTCTCTTTAGACTATTGATCCCATGATTATTTTGTGGGAAATGATGTTTTTTATAAAAGTCTAATTATTACATTGGAGCTCTTCGGGCCCGCCATACGTACATGGTGGAATGCCCAAAATCAAGATTTAAAAGATGAGCTCATTAACCGTTTAGTTGTGCTCTTCGGTGATAAAACATTCAACCGAACCAAGGTCCTTAAGAAAGTTGGTACCTATCCAAAGTATGTGAGGGACCAATATAGGTCACATTTAGAGAAGAAAAAAAAAGTGTCCCCCCATGATTCTAGAGAGGGAGTGGAAGGACCTGGTGTCAGATGGAAAGGAGAAGACTGAAAAGAAAAAAGGAAAGACACCACCGAGCCAAGGAAGGTATTTAATACTGTCAACAATGTAATTATATACTGATTACTCTTTCTTTTTACATAATCTAACATATTTCAAACTTTTCATAGGATGCCCCACACATCGAAGGCAACAAAGGCAAGACTAGAAAAATAGGGGCAACACAAACTTGGCTCTGGTGGTTATATGAAATTAGCCGTAGGAATTGTAAGTATCAATAAATGAAATATTGTATCCAAATAATAAATTGAAAATAATTTTTGTTTTATCACACCATAGAAGAAAAATTCATGATCTTATGCAAAAATGTAGGGCTCTGAATTCATCAGAGTTCCCATAGAAGAGGACCTAAATATTTCCTTCCAGCAAGGCTATGGAACCATGGTTGAACACCTAAGAGTCTTGATTAGGAAAACACAATCTTCCACTACATCCAACATGCAAGTAAACAAACTCAATAAAGTTTATTTAAAATTGAATACTTGTGTAATCTATTCAATATTAATTTCCACCATAAAGTAATTACATGCCTATTTGTTTTAAAAATTCAAGCAATGATAATACTGCACATGACATTGGAATGCAGCCTAGTGAGGGTGGAGCACAACCTATAGATGAAGGTCATGGTGTGCATCCAGTACTTTAAAGCATGTAGAGCGTGATCAAAATGTTGAGCATGATCAGGCTAGAGAAGATCAGGAACATGATGTGGCCCCATCAGGTAAAGAGGACCACTCTAAAGTTCTTTTAAAAATATTTAATTGCAATTGGTGTATTAATTAATGTAACCTTTCATGTTTTAACTTTAGAGCATGTAGAGTGTGATCAATGTGTTGAGCATGATTAGGCTAGAGAAGATCATGAACATGATGTGGCCCCATTAGGTAAAGAGGACCACTCTCATGTTCTTTTAAACATATTTAATTTCAATTGGTGTATTAATTAATGTAACCTTTCGTGTTTCAACTACAGATCATGATTTAGAGGGTGTTTAGCATGTTGAGCATGAGTCTATAACAGAAGTTTAGGAACATGATGTGGACCCATCAGGTAAAGAGAACCACTCTAATGTTCTTTTAATTAATAAAATACTTGTAACAATAATAATAAAACATATTAGTTTAACATTTCTTTGTTATTACAGCAGACCCCCCTTGACATCCACGTCATTAGCAGATGAATAGGTGTACATTAAGATCATGAGCAAAGGGCCGAACAACTAAAGGGGGGACATATGATTTAGAAAATGATACTCCACTTCATATTTTTTTAGCTTTAAAAAAGAAACAAAAAAAATAATGATTGTAATCATATCATGACAACCATATTTTTGATAATAAGTAAAAATTGAAAGAATGAATATTATATGTTAATGAATGAATGTGCATACATGTTAATTAATTAATGTTATATAATAATGAATGAATGTTATATGTTATTAATGGATCAATGAATGAATGTTATATTTTATTAATGGATGAATGAATGAATGCCATATGTTATTAATGGATGAATGAATGATTAATGTTATATGATTGGGTATGGGGAATTGAGAGTGATGTGAGGGGGGGGCAAATGAGCTTCCACCATCACATGGTTGAATCTATTAAGTAGAGAATATTAAACTATTCTTGAAACAAAGAGAAGCTCAATAAGGTAATTCACTTTTCAATATAAGAAATGCATCGTTTGAAGCATCAAACTAATATACAAAGATGAAAGAAAGTGCTAACTTTTCACTATGGTGGCAAAAATATTCTTTATACCCTAAATCCATGCTCTGCATCATAATTTGAAGTTGTTTCCATTCCAATGTTCTGAGTTCATTTTTTTTGTATGGATTTGTATGAATACCGCATTGTGTTGTGTGTGGATTTGGTTTCAAAGCTCTATTTCTTTTGTTTTTAGTGGTGACATAACTCTAAAATTTGAATTTTGTGCATAATAGGTTAGTGGAAAAATTGACAGCTATGAAAGGTTTAGAGGCTCGGTTGAGATGGATACATGGATATTTGGATCTTGTTGTTGATGGGAGGCTTCCACTTGACCATGAAATTTTGTACCATCTACAGGTATGCAAAAGTTTCTCTACTTACATTCATTCTTGATCATAAATGTTGTAAATGATATTAATGCTTCAAACTTAAGATTCGTTTCGTTGTTATAATGATCAAAATGTTACAATTTTCTATATATTCAAGCATTCTCTTGCCCCCTACCCTTTTCTCTCTCCCCCCTCCTTTTAAGAATTTTCATTTTCATAAAAGATCCACATTTCTGTCTCGTTTGCACAAATTTATCTGAAGTGTTAGGACTGAATAAAGATATGTAAAAGATGATGGCTTATGTCTAAACAACAACTTCCCATCTTATAGCTAATTAAATCCTTAATATTTGAATAGTTTAGACCTTGAATAATGCTTGTATATGCATGTGTAGAAATAAGGGAGCCTATGTGAAGATTGAAATTTAAAACATCACTTTGGTATTTTTCCTTAGGCAGTGAAATGATATTTTGAGTAATACAAACCTACACACACATTGATATTTTTTGGAATTGCATTGAGGAATTTTTTTTCTCTTATACCTACCCTCAGCTAGATATGGAGGTATATAATATTGATTTTTGGTTTTTTTTGTAAGTAGTTAATTTCACAGAGGAAGACTAAAATCCTCTTAATGTCATGTTAGGTGTGAAAGCATATGAATCACTTGCTCAAGGCACCATTTTGTATTCATCCAAAAACTGGTTTGTTCTTTTTTTTATATTTCTTTCATGTATTTTTTTTAGGCTCTAGAGATGTAGCTTGGCTCTTTCTTTTGCACTTTTCATCTATTTTGATGATTACAGTAGATTGTCCTCATAATTTTTCATGTAGATCTATTTGTAACCTTATTTTCTACTAATCAATTTGCAAACCAGTCACATATTAAGGACCATTTCACTAACTTGTAGTCATCCATTACTTCATATGTTATGGGTTTTTTCTGTGTGCCAATAAATCCTAATGATTGCGATAACTTTAATCCTACAAGTGTACCCAATCTTTCTCAAGTAAAAGTCTTACCTTATTTTAGAGTACTTTAAATGGTTAATTGAAGGTGCTTCTTTAGATTTGAGATAGTTGAACCCTGGATTAAAATATGGTATTAGATGGATAGTATAATGATAAAACTGAGGTCCATTGAACACAAATTACGAACATAATTTACTGGACTATGAATAGTGTTACAATTATAATTATTTCTCCTTTACCTACCTCTGCATTAATGAAAAAGATAACATATATTAGAAGTTCATTACATGTCTCATGTATGCATTAGTATTTTAATTTTGTTTAAGTTGTTCAAGAGCTTGATTAGGTCAAGAATATGTTCTACAAGCTCTATTCTCTTGACATTGCTCAACATTTTCCCTACACATTTTCTCTTCAATCTAGACGTTTCTTAACTCCTTCCCTTGTTAGCCCTTGGTTGTTCTCAAGTGTAATGATTTTAGTATGCATCTTGCAATCTGTATGTATGATCATTCATCTCTTATGAAGCATGGATAACCTTTCATGGAATTGTTGTTGTCATTAGACAATTTCCATTGTGAGAATAATCATTTAATTTGTATGGAAGTAAGTCTTTTTCATTTTATTTGACTTTGTATTGTAAACTTGTCTTTACTAGATTCTCTAGGGGGAACAACATAACTGTGATGATGGGTAGAGTTGTACAACACCATAAATCATTTGGAATTATCAATATATTGCTTATAGAATACTCTGTGCAAGTAAAATGGAATGTGCAATGACAATTGGTCTCAAATTCAAATCTAAATATAAGTACATTATACACAAGAAGATGGTATCTATTCTATGATTTAAAGAACCCAAAAATAAGAAAATTAATAGGTTCCATCTATTTACTTGCTCTTAGACACTTGTTTAATTGGTGAGACCCTCAGAATGTCTTGCTGATAACCAGCAGTGTTCAAAACTACTAAAGAGGTCAGATAAGTGTGACATTGGATATGTCTTGCCAACGGAAGTCATCATCAAGACATGGACTATTAGAGTGATTTTTCTATCCTATGCTAATGATTGATCTCTCACCGATGGGTTGGATTTGGTAGTCATTTCCAAGAGTCTCCACGATAACATGGTGTAGGTCTATTTAAAACTCCCAAAGAGGTCAAATCGATGTGACATTAGATCTGTCTTACTGACATAAGTCATTGGAAAGACATGGACTATCAGAGTGAGTTTTCTATCATATGTTGATGATTGATCTCTCATTGATGGGTTGGCTTTGGTGGTCATCCCAAGAGTCTCTGTGATGACATGGTATAGATCTATTTAAAACTCCTGAAGAGGTAGATCAGTGTGACACTGGATCTATCTTTCCAATGAAAGTCATCAGCAAGACATGGACTATCAGAGTGAGTTTTCTATCCTGTGCCGACGATTGATCTCTCACCGATGGGTTGGCTTCGGTGGTCATCACCAAGAGTCTCTGCGATGGTACATTTCAATGAATATTTTTTAAAACTAAATTGTATTGTTTCATCGCAATTTCGATGAAGGCCATCGACAAATCACTAAACAAGTTCAATGAAGTTGCTATAGATATGATGAAGGCTTCGTCGTAACTCCTTGCCCATTTTGTCAAAATGGCGACAAACTTCTAGTGTTGTTTTGACGCTTCAGAAGAGCCATTGCAATTTCATTTTGGTTGTAATTCGTCAGTGGATACACAAATTTTTCATCGATATTCTGACGAACATATGAGTCATTTTATGATGCTGATGACCAATGAATTTGTGTCATTATTTTGACATTTAATTCATCGTCGAAAGTTTGACAAAAAAGTAGCAATGAATTTTTTTTGGTCAATTCATTGATTGTCCGACAAATGTTTGTCGAATGATCGACGAACGTTTTTCACAAAATGGAGTCAAATTCAGTAGTGGTTTTCTCCTCCAACTCATCCACATGCACTCAAACCTTGAAATTTCAAAGTGGAGATTGGAAACAAATAGTATTTTCACCTTTCTTTCTCCAAATAGAAAGGGCAAATGTCATTCCTTTCCACTTTTCCCATGCTAGACAAAATAAAATTCACAAGAAAGCTAAGGCTCCCACCTTTTTCACCTAGCAATAGGTGGGAAAACCCACGTGATGGTGTCGTTAACTACTACCTACCATTTCCTGGACGTTTGGTCTTGCCTGCCGGTTTTGTGACTTTGATCCCCCATCTGGCAGGCCCCACACTATGACATTTTGTCATGTTATGTATGTACATAGGTGATTTTTTTCTAGGAGTTAGCCATCTCTTATGATCCAAGAATGTAATGAAGTTCAGTTTCAAATTTTTGAACAACTCTTTGCTACAGTCCAAATGTCATTTCGCTTTCTTTATCTGATTGGAACAAATAAATTGCTTGCATTATTTGTAGAGTTGGAAAACACACTTTCTCCTTTCAATTGTAGAGGATTTTACAACACTATATGGGTTGCTTGTTTCTTAACACCTTATATGGAGATAGTGTGTTTTCTAACACTACAAATAATGTGAGCACTTATTTGGTCGAATCAGATGAGGAAAATGAAAATGCTATTTTGATTCCATGTTACATACATAGGTTCTTTTTGTTTACGATTTAGATTTCTCTTGACTGGAACAAATAAATTGCTCGCATTATTTGCACAATTGGAAAACACACTAGGTATGTGTAGGATCATCATGGAAAAAATAGGCCCTTAAGTGGCAAAAAAATTAGAAAAATCAGAGTTAGGCAACTTGACATAAAAATTTGAATAATTTATGTATATTATTTCAAAAATATATAAGAATAGAATCTGTAGCAAATTGAATGTAGTTTCTAAACTACTAGATTTGTTTAAAAGAAAAAATAATCTATTTGGTGAAAATTTGAAATTTCAATGTAGTGGTACTTAAATTTTAGGGAAAAAATGAGAAGTAGGTGTCTGTCTAACCACCCTAACCACAATAAAATGATAATATTTTTTATAAGATTTTAGACATAAGTAGAGGACTTATGCTCCAATGTGATGCATTTATTTTTGTAATTATTTTCCAAGTAAATAATTAATTATGAATTTTTTATTACAACTTTTTAAAAACTATAAAATCTCATATGTCTGACCACTTTAACTTGGTAAAAACTTCATGAAATTCATTTTTTCTTTTTTTAATCCTATAGTATGTGAAGCATAGAATGTGACACATGTTTTGGATTCAAAAAATGTGATACCGTTTGAAGCTATAGGTATTTTTCAACCATTCTATCAATCAGGACTTTAGTCATAATTTGAATAGAAAATGAATAATAATTACTTATTAAATTAAAATTAATGCATAATTTATATCAGTGGAAAGCTGAGAATCTCCTTTAAAAACCCTTTTCATTTCATCAATTTTGGGTAAAGAAATAGTTGTTAGCTACATACCCATCATATTGCCACTTTTTGGCCCATCATGATCCTACACATACCCCACTGTCTCCTCTCAGTTGTAGAGGGTTGTAGAACACTATATATTGAGACAATGTGTTTTCCAACTCTCCAAATATTGTGACAATTTATTTGGTCAAATCAGATGAGGAAAGTGAAATTCCATTTTGATGTCATGTTACATACATAGGTGCTTTTTTGTCTATAGTCAAAAAGCTAGACAAAATGCACCTAACATTCCCATTTTGTACATTTTTCATTTCTCTAGTTTGGTGGGTGAGAAAGATGCTCCGACGAGGAAAATGGAGTTGTAGGAAGATGAACCACTAGAAACCCATCAAATGCATTCCTCACTGCGAAGCATAGGCATTTTCCATATTTTGATTTTGCAGTTTGCTGGATGGGGAGGGACATGTGGTTGAGGATGGAGATAGTGTGTTTTCCAACACTACAAATAATGTGAGTATTTATTTGGTCGAACCAGATGATGAAAGTGAAATTCCATTTTGATCTCATGTTACATACATAGGTGCTTTTTGTCTAAAGTAAAAAAGCTAGAAAAAATGCATCTAACATCGCCATTTTCCATTGTTTTGATTTTCCAATTTTGGTGGGTGGGGAGGGATGAATGGGTGAGGAAAATGGAGTTGTAGGTGATTGAACTAGTACACACCCATCAAATGCATTTGTCACTGTGACACATCACCATTTGCTACATTTTTATTTTGTAGTTTGCTGGCTGCGGAGGGATGCGCAGCCGACGATGGAGACGGTGTGTTTTCCAACACAGAAAGTAATGTGAGCATTTATTTGGTCTAATCAGATGAGGAAGGTGAAATTCCATTTTCATATCATATTTCATCCACTGGTGCTTTTTGTCTATGAGTTAGCTTTCTCCTGATTGGAACAAATAAATTGCTCGCATTATTTTCACAATTGGAAAACACACTGTCTCCTCTTAGTTGCAAAGGGTTTTACAACACTATATGGGTTTCTTGTTTCTTAACACCTTGTATGGAGATAGTGTGTTTTCCACCAATACAAATAATGTGAGCATTTATTTGGTTGAAATAGATGAGGAAAATGAAATGCCATTTTGATCTCATGTTACATTTATAAGTGCTTTTTGTTTACGAGGTGGCTTTCTCTTGATTGGAACAAATAAATTGCTTGCATTATTTGCACAATTGGAAAACACACTGTCTCCTCTTAGTTGCAGAGGGTTTTACAACACTATATGGGTTTCTTGTTTCTTAACACCTTGTATGGAGACAGTGTGTTTTCCACCAATACAAATAATGTGAGCATTTATTTGGTTGAATTAGATGAGGAAAATGAAATGCCATTTTGATCTTGTTACATTTATAAGTGCTTTTTGTTTACGAGGTAGCTTTCTCTTGATTGGAACAAATCAATTGCTTGCAATATTTGCATAGTTGGAAAACACATTGTCTCCTCTCAGTTATAGAGGATTTTACAACACTACATGGGTTGCTTGTTTCTAAACACCTTATATGGAGACAATGTGTTTTTGAACTATGCAAATAATGTGAGTATTTATTTGGTTGAATTAGATGAGGAAAATGAAATGCCATTTTGATCTCATGTTACATAAATAGGTGATTTTTGTTTACAACTTAGCTTTCTCCTTATTGGAACAAATGAATTGATTGCATTATTTACACAGTTAGAAAACACAATGTCTCCTCTCAGTTGCAAAGGGTTTTACAACACTATATAAGTTATTTTTTTCTTAACACCTTATATGGAAACAATGTGTTTTCCAACTATGTAGATAATGCCTGAGTATTTATTTGGTCGAATCAGATGAGGAAAATGAAATGCCATTTTGATCTCATGTTACATAAATAGGTGCACTTTGTTTATGAGTTAGCTTTCTCCTAATTGGAACAAATGAATTTCTCACATTATTTGCATAGTCAGAAAACACACTATCTCCTCTTAGTTGCAGAAGGTTTTACAACACTATATGGGTTGCTTGTTTCTTAACACCTTATATGGAGATAGTGTGTTTTCCAACACTGAAAAATAATGTGAGCATTTATTTCATTGAATCAGATGAGGAAAATGAAATACCACTTTGATCTCATGTTACATACATAGGTGCTTTTTGTTTCTGAGTTAGCTTTCTCCTGATTGGAACAAATGATTTTGTCCAGTAAAATGAACGTTCATTGTTTCATAGTTCTAGTAGAATGGAAAAATGACAAATATGATTGTTGATATATATACTAGTGTTAGTGATAGGTTAAATTGGAAATTAAATTCCCAATGTACAATTTAATATGTTTGTTTATTGTCTGTGCAAGCTCGCATTTTGCACTCAACAGAACATATAAAATGTATATTGGTGAAATTTGGAATAAAAAAAATATTTGTAGCACCGAATGTCTTTAATTTTCCAATTTAATCTATCACTAACACTTGTCTTTCTTCTAGGTGGTTGATATAGGTGAGGAAAGAAAATTGAACAAAAAAAGGGAAGGTGGATTGAGAAGGATGCTTCAGGAGATGTGAAGCTTTTATAGTAAATATAGGTGATTTTTTCTGCCATAGCTCAAATTGCAAGTGTAGTGGATAGTTATTTCCAAAATTTATTATGCATTAAGAAGTTCCAATTTGTTTGAAATTCTAAAATGTTGGGGTTTTCAATCAGTTGTCATTTTCATGTGATTCTTAAGTGTTTTGCACTAATTTTAAATCTTTCACCAATAAAGTTTATTTGTGGACATGTATGTATGTGAAATTCCTTACAAACAACATTCAAACTGAAGAACCCAGTTCAAGGGAAATGCATGTACAGATTTTGAGTTTGGACCATATTCATGGTTACCTAAAATTGTATTAGTATCTAGACAAGGTGTAAGAAAAATTTCTTCACTTGAACTAGGTTCTTCACTTGAACTATGTTCTTCACTTTGAAATGTGAGCAGCAGCAGAGGCTTTTGTGATTATTTCCTATTTTACAAAATGGTCAAAATATGTCATCTTTAGAGTCCATCCTATGATCCTGTCCTAATTTCAACCTCTTTTTTGTCTCTCAAGTTGAATAATTCTCCTTATTTAAAAGTTCTATTTAATGTTATTTTTCCATCATCTGTCATCTTTTTATGGTTCTTAAGTGTTTTTGTAATAATTATTTTTACAATTTCCTTATTTGTCTAGAATATTTACTAAGATATAAATGGTTTTTTTTAACAACATTTGATGACAATTTTGTAGAATGCTATTTCTATATCCTATTTCTATTTCTTTTCAGTATGTTTCGATTTGACCACCACACCGCAAAAGATGTGCAGATATAACAAGTCATTACTTGAAATAGTTCTATGCATTGTATTAAATAGAACTTGTAAATCCAATGGGTAGCAATAACCTATGTAAAATGGGTATAACACCATAGACTTAATTGAAAATTTAGCCTACATTACTTGGAACTAAATATTATAGACAAATAGACAAATTATAATAAAGCTATTAGAATAATAATATACATGGAAACAAAAAGTGACGAAACCGGGAGATGGGACCAAACGTCTAGGAAAGGATAGGTAGGAGTTAACGGTGCCATCAGGTGGGTTCCTTAGATTTTTCATGAAGTTTCTTTTGTCTAGCATGGGAAAAGTGGAAGGGAATGACATGGGACTTTTCTATTTGGAGAAAGAAAGATGAAAATACTATTTGTTTCCAGTCTATACGTTGAAAGCAGAAGGTTTGAGTACATGTGAACAAGTTGGAGGAGAAAATCAACCAAATTGAGGTGATGGGTACTATCCAATAGTGTTGCAGAGGGTTTTACAACACTATTTGGGTTGCTTGTTTCTTAACACCTAGGGTTTTCCAACATGAATTGTTGCAAAATAGAATGAAGTGTGTACTATGAATCACACTATGTGTTGAGGGTTAATAGAGTCCCCCTTAAATGAGAGATGTGTTATTTTATAAAATACAACACCATCTATACATTTGTATATTTGCATTACAAGACAAAGGTTGGGTATAACTAAAGGAAGGATTCAAAACACATTGTGTTTTCCAACATGCACTACACAATGTTCATCACTTTCAATGAGTTTATTCATTATTGCCAATAATTGCAAGAAATTGGTGTTCTTGCTTTTTTCTATGCACACCTGCATATATGGGTTTAAAACCCAGAAAGGGCTTGGGTATGTTATGATGTGGAGGTTGAAAAAAGTAGTGTGTTATGAAGCATGCAATTTGTTATATACTTGAAACTTAAACACAACAATGGAAGGTGTGATTTTGAAGACTTTCATACTATTTAGTAACATTCCATGTTGCAAAATTGTGGGTGTTAAGAAGCAAGCAACCCACCATGAGATGAACCTTTACATTTAAATAGGGAGATTCAAATAACTGAAACCCAACACCGTCTTTTCCCAATTACAATTGTTCTGCGCACTTTTTTTTTCAATCGTGCAAAATTTAAACACAACAATGGAATGTGTGATTTTCAAGACATTCATACTATTTTGTAAAAATCCATGTTGCAATTCCCTATGTGTTAAGAAGCAAGCAACCCACTATGAGACAACCCTTTACATTTAAACAAGGACATTGAAATAACTGAAACCCAACATTGTGTTTTCCAAATTGCAATTATTTTGTGCACATTTTTTTTTCAATCATGCAAAATTTAAATGAAATTTTTTCCCAAATTAAAAGTCCTTGTAAATTTTGAAAGGCCTTTTCAATACATTCAGACTGTCTATATTACAAAAGCTCTTGAAGACATTATTTCTGTTTAGTATGAATGCATGTTGGAAAACCCTAGGTGTTAAGAAAAAATCAATGCATATAGTTTTGTAAAACCTTGTGCAAGGGAGAAGAGACAATGTGTTTTCCAACATTGCCAATAATGCGATCATTTTATTTCTTCCAATCAGATAAAGAAAGCGAAATGAGATTTGGACTGTAGCAAAGATTTTTTCAAAAGATTGAAAGTGGAATTCATTACATTCTTGGAGTAACAAAATAAAACTCTTCATAATGAACTAATTGAAATGGGATAGTGTGTTTTCCAACACTGCAAACAATATATAACACTATGCCTTGCAGGTTTCATAATAACTACTGCTTTCCAATTTCATTACATTATTGACACCTCTTTTTGCTATTTCCAAATAATGGTTTTGAATGCCATGTTTTTTTGGGTTTTTGTCCATTCCAAAATATGATTTTGAAAACCCATCAGTGCTGACATGTTTTCCCAACAATGAGATAGGCCATGGTAGGTTGAAGTTAATGTCTGACCATCGAGTCTTTCCATTGGTGTTATTTGTCAGTCTAGCAACCTTTTCTGTTGGGGCATTTTGTTCCAATCAGATGAAGAAAGTGAAATGATATTTCGACTGTAGCAAAGTGAAATTTGAAAGTGGACTTCCTTACATTCTTGGAGCATACCAAAAGAAAAATCTTGCATATTGTGCATGGTTTCTGATTTCTCTAATTATTATTCAATAATTTCACTCATATTTCCACAATGGGTTGTCATTTACTTCATTTGACAATTGAAAATTTTCATATTTCACATTGCTCTCATCCAACCTACAAAACGTCATTATGGAAAATGACAGTGAAAATGGGACCTCGTCTGGACTTTTTGCTATTTGGAAATAATGGTTTTCAATGACATGTTTTAGGCTTTTTGTCCATTCCAAAATATGATTTTTAAAACAAGATGACTATTATGATGCATGTGACATGCATTTTTGTAGGGAGAATAGTCCACTCCCAACTGTAGAAGGTGATCTCCTTGTGACATGGATTACACATAATAACATATTTCCCTTCTTCAGGGATAAGACATGTCTGATTATCATTGCTAGTTGATTTCTAGATTCGATTGTGTAAGAATTTTTGCATCAACATTTTGGATTAGAATCCATGATCTAACATTAGGATGACTAATTCTCTCTTCTTCATCTTGATGTTGGGTCACAGAGTGTGATCTGTAACGTTGATGCAAAAATTATTACACAATTGAATCCAAAAATCAACTAGCAATAATCAATATGGATTGTGGAAAATTGATATCATTTATGTCTGATTCTATTATCATTTCAAACACATGTTTTTTCAGGGATAATAGCTTGATTTTACTATATTTTTTAGGGATATTAGCTTTTGCCTTGCAATTGGATGTCACTATTATCCCTAGAAGAATGCATGTTAGAGGCATCATAACATACAAAAACCCTATGATGGGACATCATAATGCAGAAAATAATTGGTTGGAAAACACTTCAATTGTGAGTTCTTTCATTCTGCACATTGAAATATGAAGGTTTGAGAGCATGGGGTGGAGTTGCAGGTGTGGGATATATAAAAGCATCCAAATTCAAGTGAGGGGTGATTAACGAATTTGGATGTTACTTGTGAGGGGTTTGTAAATGGTATTTGGTTTGTAGGTATAATAACACCCAGTGTTTTCCAACCTGCAATTACACATTGTTGGCCTTGGAATTCTATGAAAAGGTCAACCTCTCCATGCTTGATACAAGAATTAGATAAAAGACATGACAACATTTCATGACAACTAGGCATCTTTGCATCTAATTTGCAATATTTGCAAAATAAGCTCTTCTCTCTAGCACACATCACCACCTCTTCCAAAATCTCATCCACTCAACTCCATGTTGTTGGAAGGTGTCATCAATGTGTGATGGAGAGAAGTGCATGTTTTGGAAATGATAAAGGTATTCTTGAAAGTTTCCCAGTTTTCATGAAATGTTGTCGTGTTGGCAGGGGGTGGGAGGTGGGGGGTGGGGGGTGGGGGGAGGGGGGAACAACCCTGTGTGTTTTCCATCCTGTAACTTTTTTGTGCATCTTGTGTTCCAAATGTATAACGATATTGAAATGGAATGTTTGCTACAAGTAAGAGTTGTTATAAAATATGAAGGTGAACTTCAATACACTATGTTCTTACAGTATACATAATAGAAAGTGTTGTCATTGAAGAAGAATTGAGAAGTGAGGGACAAACCTTTGTGTTTTCCATCCTACAAGTTTTTTTTTGTGTGGAACTTTTTCTGCAAGCAAGGGAAGATATAAAATATGAAGGTGAACTTCAATACATTGTGTTCTTACAGTGTGGATAACACTAGCTATTTCTTTGAACAAGATTTGAAAAGTGTGGGAAAACCTTGTGTTTTTTGCATCCTGCAACTTTTTTGTGCATCTTGTTTTTGAAACATATTATGATATTCAAATGGAATGTTTGCTGCAAGTAATGGGTTGTTATAAAATATGAAGGTGGACTTGAATATAGTGTTTTATTACAGTCTGCATATTAGAAAGTGTTTTCTTTGAAGAAGAATAGATAAGTGAGGGACAACCCTATTAACCAAATTGAGGTGGGGGGAGTAACTAATAGGGTTTTTACTTGTAAAGGGTTTTAGAATAGTTTGTGTGTTGCATGATTTATAACACCTTGTGTTTTCCAACCTGAAATTTCAGATAACAATTTGAATGTCTTGAAAACATTTTCTTATTTAGATTGTATGAATGTAAAAAGGCACCTCCAAAAATTACAACTATTAGTTATGGTATAAATTGCAATTCAATATCTTCATGTGATTGAAAAAAATAAATGGAAAAAATAATTGCATGTTGTACAACATAGTGGGTTACTTATTTAGTGTTTTACAACAATGTGGGTTGTGCGTTTCATAACACCATCTCTTTTCTAGCCTGCAATTTTGCTGTCAGTAGGAATGTATTGAAAACCTTTTTCTTTTTAGACACAAAATGTAATCGAAGGCACCTACAAAATTTATCACAAGTCTTAGGTAGACTAAAATATGCATTTCAAATTCTTATTTTGATTGGAAAAAGATATGCTTGATTACTACAAATGGTGTAATAAATTTTGGAACTTTAACTATCCATAACACTTGAAACAATTTTACAGTTTACAGGAAACCAAGGATGTGTGTTATAAAAGGGAAATTTCCTTGTACACCGAAGAATTTAATTGATGTGGACAACACACCTGAAAGGGTGTATAGTAGAAAATCTTCTTTGGGGTGGTCACATTCACAAAAAATGAAGGTAAGATCCAGTAATTACAAGATGCAATCAAATGTATAATTTTAATCTCTCATAAGTGGTTACAATGTTGTCTGGAAAGTGGGAATATTTTAATCATGAGGCAGCAACCGTGATACAGAGAAAGTCCCCTCATTTTAGGAAAATGTTGAACCCTAAGGAAGTGATGTGTTTGGTAATTTATTGCGAACTTCTAATTTCCCTTTCCTGCCTATGTTTCAATTAGAATGCTTTACAATTTAAGTTGCAAAATATCATGTCTATTACAAATATGCTAATTTTGACAGTATATCATTTCTTCGATTCAGGAAAATAATTAGGGAGACCATCATGCTCTTTCCAGAGTCTACTACCACAAGGAAAAGCATGCAAAGGGAGACCCTAAGGATGGAGAGGGACCCAACGAAGCACAGGGTGATGTGGTGGATGAGAAGGTAGATATAATAACTAAATTATTGCATCATTTAGCTGTGTGTATATGTTGTGCATTCAAATTGTTTGAATATGAAATATATTAAGCTATTTTCTTTTCCAAATTTTCTATGCAGGTTGCTACTAAATACAAAAGAGAAGTGGTGAATGGTAGATATGTATATTATTGTATTTTAGGAGAATGTACAAGAAAATAATATGATTGGAGAGTATTCAACATGCATAGGTTTCAACATCACCACCTTCTTATTCTTGAGCCACTAAAGCATGGCCGAACTGCATTGGGGGGGAACCAAAACAACTCGCTCCTCCCCTTGATAAATTGAAAGAATACTTTCAAAATGTGGAAAATACAGAGTACCAAATGAATCTATGACATCTCCAGCAAAAGTGTGTTATTAGAAGTGTGTATCAAAAGTATGGGAAACATAGCTTCCTTCAACTTCCCCAACAAGGAAAGGACAAGGTAAAGAAGTGAATGGCATTATACAATAGTGACGAGAGGAAGGAGTAGAGAAGGAAAAAAATATTACAATTGCAGGAGAGAAAGAGAAAGGAAGGAATGGTAATGTCGAACTAAACTATTAAATTTGAATTTTTCGTTGCTTCATATTTTTTGTTCTGATGGATACAAGGTTCACTTAACATTAACCTACATGACATGACAGGGTGATGGTCGAGAAGCGGTTTCTCCAACCTAGTAGAGTAGTGTTCATTCACTAGAGGAAGCTATGCCCATGAAAGGTGAAGATTATGTTGTTCGTCCCAACCCTATGTCTAACATTTAGAAGAAGCATTGTACACGGTTGAAAGTTTAAAGGGACCCTCTGAAGAAGAAATGACAACAAAAGGTGATCTCAAAATCTTTTGTTTAATCTAATATTTTTTTTGATTATTTGAATGAATTGGTTGCATGCATTTGACTTTGATGCAAAGTTTCAATAACTCCTATTACACAACAATGATGAACAACAAATTGCTGTCCTCAAGGAGGTTTTTGTTCTATTGGAAGATGAAGCAGTGCCCATGAAAGCACAAGATGATGTTGTTTCGCCAAACCCCCTTTCTAACATTGAGAAGAATAAGAAGCATGTACAGTTTAAAATTTCCCCATGCCATCACAAGAAGAAAAAAGTACAAATGGTGATTTCAATATCTTCTATTTGATGTTTTTTTTATTATTTCAATAAATTCATTGCATGCATCAAAATTTGATCTGACATTTCAATTCCTGCTATTACAGTGTAATGATGAACAATGGAGTTTTGCCCTCTAACAAGATACTATTAAGTTGGAAGATGAAGTGGAGGCGATGGATGAATAAAATATTGCTGTTCCTCCCAACATACCATATAACATTGACAAGAAGAAGAAGAAGAAGGAGCATATATGGTTTAAAGTTTCCTTACGCCCTCACAAGAAGAAACGAGAACAAACGGTTATTTCCAAATATTCTATTTAATGTTTATTTTGATTATTTCAATGAATTGGTTGCTTGCATATCAATTTGATGTGACGTTTCAAATCCTACTATTATAGGGAAACGATGAAAAATGGAGTCATGCCCTCGAACAATATAGTCCTAATTGGGAAGACGAGGCACATTCCATGGAAGAACAAGATGATGTTGTTCCTCCCAACTTGCCATATAACATTGAGAATAAGAAGAAAAAGAAGAAGGATCGTATACGGTCTAAAGATTCCTCACACCCTCACAAGAATAAATGAGAAGAAATGATGATTTCAAAATATTCTATTCAATTTTTGTTTTGATTATTTCAATTAATTTGTTGCATGCATCTGAATTTGATGTGATGTTTCAATTCCTGCTATTACAGGGCAACGATGAACAACAAAGTCCTACCCTTCAACATGATACTATTAATTTAGAAGATGAACATGGAAGAAGAAGAAGATGTTCCTCCCAACCCACCATCTAACAACGTTGAGAAGAAGAAGAAGAAGGAGCATATACAGTCTAAAGATTCCTCATTTCCTCACAAGAAGAAATGAGAAGAAATGGCGATTTCAAAATCTTCTATTTAATATTTTTTTTATTATTTTAATGGATTCATTGCATGCATTTAAATTTGATGTGATGTTTCAATTCCTACTATTACATGGCAATGATGAACAATAGAGTCCTGCCCTCCAATAGGATACTATTGAGTTGGAAGACGAAGCAAAGGCCATGAAAGAACAAGATGGTGTTGTTCCTCCCAACCCACTGTATAACAATGTTGAGAAGAAGGAGTGTATACAGTCAAAAGTGTCAAGGTACCTTGACATGGAGGAACTAGAAGAAACAGTGAATTCCAATTATTTTATTTAATGTTTGTTTTGATTATTTCAATAAATTGGTTGCATGCAGCTGAATTTGAAGTGACGTTTGAATTCCCACTATTACAGGGAAAGGATGAACAACATAGTCCTAGCCTTGACCTAATTGGCCATTTCATTACAATTGAAATGGGAGAGGCTAATGGAGATGGACATGCAGATGGGCAGAGCACTAGCCTACAAGTGGGGAAGGGAAATAAAGATGAACATGGGGATGGGGAGAGCATTGTCCTCCAACTGAGATAGGGTAATAGAGATGGACATTGGGATAGGGAGAACACTGGCTTGCATGTGGAACTGGGTAACATAGATGGACATGGGGATAGGGAGAGCATTGGCTTACAAGTGGGAGAGGGTGATAAAGATTGACATGGGGATGAGGAGAGCGCTATCCTACAAGGGGGAGATGGCAACAAAGATGGACATGGGGATGGGGAGAGCACTAGCTTGCACCTAGGAGAGGGTAATAAAGATGGACACGGGGACGGGGAGAGAAATGGCTTGCAATTAGGAGAGGATAATAAAGATGGACACAGGGATAGGGAGAGTACTAGCTTGCAAGTGGGAGAGGGTAATAAATAATGACATGGGGATGTGGAGAGCACTAGCTTGCAAGTGGGAGAGGGTAATAAATATGGATATGGTGATGAGGAGAGTGTTGGCCTACAAGGGGGAGATGGAAATAAAGATGGACATGGGGACCGAGAAATCAATGATGTCCCATCTATATCAGTAACAAATGCAACACACTTCCATGCTTCTATTCTTATTTCTTTATGAATCTTTCAATGTGCCTTCAATATTGCTTTACATTAATGACATTTCCATTGTAGCCAAATGTGGTGGATGAACAGATGATAGAGTTCAAGGGAATCACTTTTAAATTTAGTGATCATGTTGACCTTTGGAGGTAGCATAAATGGGTTGCCAAAGGAATTGTACATGTTGGTTATAGAAATGCTCAAACCCACTGCTTTATGCACCCAAAAAATTGTGTGAGAGTTAGCATTGTTTAGGCCATTGCTGGTGAATGCTTATCACCTTTTCCACGTCTTGGTGTAGAGACCATCGAAGAGTGTATGGGTGGCTTTGTGGTATGGAAGCTCTACGAGATGAAGCATTATATTCCATAGGTACACATAAATGATATATTGTTGTATATATCATACTACCTTATATTGTTTCCATACATACATTAATTGTGATTAATTGTTTGCTATAGGGTGAAGGTGTTAAACCTGCTAAGGACAAAGCACAACCTATGAAGAAATCTATTGTTTCATGTTCATCATCTACGAGGTTTCATGGAATTGGAATCACCCCTCCTGAAATATGCAAGGACCTTAAGAAATGTGCCATATATTACACAAGAATTAACTCAATTGCAAAGAATAGGAAATGTAGGAATTCATGAGATAGGCTCAAAATACTGATTCTGCATTGTGGATTTCATTATTTTATTATTGAACAATTATGGTGTAGAGATATACCATTTTCATATGTTTCAACACTATGTCGTTATACATTTGATATGAGACTTTTCATGGGCCTCTATAATTATTTGATTATTGAACAATTATGTTGAACAAATATACTATTTTCATGTGTTTGAACACTTTGTTGTTATCCATTTCATATCAGAATTTTCATATTCTTGTGATTTTTTTTATGAGAAAAAATGTAATGAAGTCCACTTTAAATTTTTAGAGCAAGTATTTCGTTGAATGTATATGACATATTTCCTTTTTCCATGTGATTAGAACAAATAAAATGCTAACATTCTTTGCAGTTCTGGAAAAAACACTATCCCCTGTTAATTATTTTGTTATGATAAGTATTTGTTTCATTACGACCAATAATGCAATGAAGTCCACTTTCAATTTTAGAGAAAGTCTTTGCTAGAGTGGAGATGGCATATTTCCCCTTTCCATGTCATTGAAACAAATAAAAATGCTTATAATGGTTGTAGTGTTGGAAAACACACTGTCCCCTATTAGTTATTTGCTTCTGAGAAGTCTTTATTTCGTACGCTCCCAAAAAGAAAGGAAGCCCACTTTCAATTTTTATAATGACTATTAGGTAGAGTGGAAATGACATATTTTCTTTTTGCATGTGATTGGAACACATAAAATGCTTGTATTGGTTGCAGTGTTGGAAAACACATTGTCCCTTATCAGTTTTTTTTTTGAAAAGTCTTTATTTTGTATGCTTCCAAAAAGAAATGAAGTCCACTTTCAATTTTTAGAAAAACTATTAGCTAGAGTGGAAATGACATATTTCCTTTTTGCATGTGATTGGAACACATAAATACTTGGATTAGTTGTAGTTTTGGAAAACAAACTATCCCCTGTTAGTTATTTCTGTATGATAAGTATTTATTTCTGACACTCTAAAAATGAATTTAAGTCCACTTTCATATTTCATGAAATGTTTTGTATTCTATATGCTCCAAAAATATAATGAAGTCCATTTTCAAATTTTATAACTAGTTGGTTGAGTAAAAATGGTATTTCCTTTTTCCATATGATCAGAATAAATAAAATGCTTGCATTGCTTGTAGCATTAGAAAATGCACTATCCTATGTCAGTTACTTCATTATGAAAACTTACTTATGTATGTCATCTTACTTACAAATGTAAGTACATGCAATGAGCACTTTATGTTCTGGGGATTGTAACAAAACACTGTATTAAAGTTCACCTTCATATTCTATAACACCCCTTACTTTCAGGAAACATTGCATTTCAATACTGTAATATGTTTACAAGACAAGATGCACAAAAAAAAAATGCATGATGGAAAACACACAGGGTTTTCCCTCACTTCTCAATTCTTCTTCAAAGACAACACTTTCTGTTATGAAAACTGTATCAACACTGTGTGTTGAACTTCACCTTCTTATTATATAACAATGCATTACTTGCAGCAAACATTCCATTTCAATATCTTTGATCATGTAATTATTGAAAAATTATGGTGTGGAATTATATTTTCTTTGATCATGTAATTATTGAACAATTATGGTGTGCAATTACATTATTTGTGATCCTATAATTTTTGATCAATTATTGTGTGGAATTATAGTACTTTGGTATGTTTCAAGACTACAGTCTTCTACCAAAAGTGTCATTGTTTGATTGTTAAGTTATATTGTTAATATTTCCATCAAGGCTCCAATCCCTTTGGGGTTTACTTTTTGAAAATTTATATTGGGGATGAGGTCCCCCATTTGTGACCTCATAGGTTCAGAGCTCCAGGTCAAAAGAGTTTACTACTCTTAATTAAATAAAATATAAGACTATGTTCTTGCAGATTTCATGAAACTTTTTGTTGTCATGTAGAATTTCATTACAACCAATGTCAAATACCATCAAATAATGGTAGGAAATGCCACCTCAAGTCTTATTATTTATGTGAAACTTACTTACAAATGTAAACACTTGCAACTAGCACTTTCTGTTATGCACACTATAACAAAAAATGTATTGAAGTTGAGCTTCATAATTTATAACAACGCTTACTTTCAGCAAATATTCCATTTCAATATCTATTCATACGTTTCAAACAGAAAATGCACATAATAGTTGCATGATGGAAAACACACTGGGTTGTGACTCACTTCTCAATTCTTATTGAATGGCCACTTTCTTTTATGCAGACTATAACAAAAGAATGTTTTGAAGTTCACCTTATTTTATGACAACCCTTACTTTCACCAAACATTCTATTTCAATATTTGTTCATATGTTTGGAATACAAAATGCACATATCAATTGCATGATGGAAAACACAGTGGGTTGTGGCTCACTTCTTATGTTTTGCAGAGTGTAACAAAAGAATGTTTTGAAGTTCACCTTCTTGTTTTATGTCAACCCTTACTTTCAGTAAAACACTCTATTTCAATATATGTTCCTATGTTTTGAACACAAAATTTACATAATAGTTGCATTATGGAAAACACAGTGGGTTGTTGCTCACTTCTTATGTTTTGTAGAGTGTAACAAAAGAATGTTTTGAAGTTCACCTTCTTGTTTTATGTGAACCCTTACTTTCAGTAAAAAACTCTATTTCAATATATGTTCCTATGTTTTGAACACAAAATTTATATAACAGTTGCATTATGGAAAACATAGTGGGTTGTGGCTCACATTTTATTTGATGCAGACTCTAACAAAAGAATGTTTTTTAGTTCACCTTCGTGTTTTATGACAACCCTTACTTTTAGAAAAACCCTCCATTTCAATATCTATTCATATGTTTTAAACACAAAATTTACATAACATTTGCATCATGGAAAACATAGTGCTTTTTGGCTCACTTCTTATTTTTTGTAAACTGTAACAAAAGAATGTTTTGAAGTTCACCTTCTTATTTTATGACAACTCTTACTTTCAGAAAACATTCCATTTCAATATATGTTCATATGTTTGGAACACAAAATGCACATATCAGTTGCATGATGGAAAACACAGTGGGTTGTGAGTCATTTCTTATTTGATGAAAACTGTAACAAAAGAATATTTTGAAGTTCACCTTCTTGTTTGATCACAACCCTTACTTTTAGCAAAACAATCCATTTCAATATTTGTTCATATCTTTCGAACACAAAATTTACATAACAATTGCACTATGGAAAACATAGTGGGTTGTGGCTCACTTCTTATTTTTTGTAGACTGTAACAAAAAAATGTTTTTAAGTTCACCTTCGTGTTTTATGACAACCCTTAATTTTAGAAAAACACTCCATTTCAATATTTTTTCATATGTTTCAAACACAAAATTTACATAATAGTTACATCATGGAAAACATAGTGGGTTATGACTGACTTCTTAGTTTTTGCAGACTATAACAAAATAATGTTTTGAAGTTCATCTTTGTGTTTCATGACAACCCTTACTTTCAGCAAAACAATACATTTCAATATCCATTTATATGTTTTGAACACAAATTTTATAGAACAGTTCAATCATGGAAAACACACAGGGTTGTACCTCACTTTCCAAATCTTGTTCAAAGACAATAGTTACTATTATGCACACTATAAGAACACAATGTATTCAAGTTCACATTCACTACTTATATGTAGCATTGCTTGTAGCAAATGTTACACACACAAAAAAAAGTTGGGCGATGGAAAACATAGAGGGTTGTCCCTAACTTCTCTATTCTTCTTCAAAGACAACACTTTCTGTTATGAAAACTATAACAAAAAATTGTATTCAAGTTCACCTTCATATTTTATAATAACCCATTACTTGCAACAAACATTCCATTTCAATATTGTAATATTTTTCGAACACAAGATGCACAAAAAAGTTGGAAGATGGAAAACACATAGGGTTGTTCCTCACTTTTCAAATCTTGTTCAAAGACAATAGGTACGATTATACACACCATAAGAACACAATGTATTCAAGTTCACCTTCATATTTTATAACTTCCCTTGCTTGCAGAAAATGTTTGATGACAATGCAGGGGTCAAACAACTCAACTCACTATGCTCTTGTAAAGAACTCAAATCACTAAACTAAAAACTCATCCTTTGAGGCAACTTTCCTTCACAAAACCCTTGTTTTAAAATACCCAAACTGAGAACTAGGCCCAAAACCTCTTGTAGATTCCTCAAAGCACTTTAGCCAACAAGAATGACTAACACAAACCAATCCCCAACTTAAACATCTTGATATGTGAGCTTTCAAAATAGACTGCCCTTAATCAACCTAATTAGGCTTCCTTTGATCATTCAATTTGACAATCAACAACAAAAGACTCACTTAGACTCTTAAATTAGTTCCATTGAATGTAAAATACTATGTTTGAATGACTTCAATTTCTTTTTATCCTTTCAAGGAAGGAAATTCCAAACACTCGAAATATTGTTCAATCTAGGCCTTTTGACAACTTTGTGCTGACATGACAGTCAATACATGGTCTCCAAAAATCTCATCAATTTACCAATTCCTATCTTCGAATGGAATCACCTATGCCCAAACACCTTTGCAAAAAAAAATTACACAAGGACTCATATTCCACAAACAAAACTCATCAAGTTAGCAATGTACACAGTCATTTACAAATTTTACCCATTTTCCAGACCTTTGGCTTCATGATAACAGCCCAAAACCACCTTACCATGCTCCGTAACCTTCACATCATTTAGAATACTCAACAAACATTCCTCTCACCATTTTTTAAGAGATTCCAATTGTGTAAATTTGACAAACACAATTTTTATTATACACTGTTTACCCTAATTGAGGGTTTTACCCACCTAGAGAAAAACTTCAATATCTTTCACAATTCTAAATGGATTTAAATGAAACCAAATGCATCATAAATTAGAATCATAGGGATATCATGTACAATGAAGGAGGATATGATTTATATCTAGAATATTGGCATACAATGGCCTCAGACATAGAAAATATAGAAAAATAACTGAAAAAAATAGTATGTCACTATGCAGACTATAACAAAATAGTGTATTTATGTTCACCTTCATATTTTATAACAACCCTTACTTGAAGCAAACAGTCCATTTCAATTTCATTATACATTTGGAAAACACATAGGGTTGTCCCTCACTTCTGAAATCTTGTCTTAAGTTTTTGTTATGCAGACTATAAAAAAATAGTGTATTAAAGTTCACCTTCATATTTTATAACAACCCATTACTTGCAACAAACATTCCATTTCAATATCCTTATACATTTGGAAGAGAAGATGCACAAGAAAACATGTAGAATGGAAAACACAGAGGCTTGTCCCTCGCTTCTCAATTCTGCTTGAAAGAAAATAATTTTTATTATGCAGACTGTAACAAAATAGTGTATTCAAGTTCACCTTCAAATTTTATAACAACAATTCGCATCACATAGTGAAATGTAAAAACATTTCAAGTCAATATTATAGAATCTAAAGAAAATTACAATCCACATTTAGTACTACTAACACTGAGAACTATGTCAACCATTTATGAACATGTATAATCTCTATGTTCTCAACATTAGGAAGGATTTGGCACACTCTGATTATAAAGGTGGAATTGACAACATACAACATTGGCACCCTGTAATTCACATGTAGCAGCCTGAAGGAGGGCCTGACATGGTGGATCTCAAACCTCACAATGTGGTTGAATTTGAACATGGCCAACAACCATTCCTCCATAGGACCTATATGATTACTAATTATAGATTCCCCCTTGAGGAATCTCATAAACCTCATGCTCAGCTGGTCCATAATATTGTGCTTGCATATGATAACTATTGGTTTAATGCACACCTTCTCGATGCATCCAACTAGGAAAAGGTCTTGAATTTCTCATTAAAGAGATATTGGCCAATCACATAAATTTACAATCTCTGGGTATGTGCAGGATCATCATGGAAAAAATAGGGCCTAAGTGGCAAAAAATTTAGAAAAATCAGAGTTAGGCAACTTGACGTAAAATTTTGAATAAGTTAGCTATATTATTTCAAAAATATGTAAGAATAGAATATGTAGAAAATTGAATGTAGTTTCTAAACTACTAGGTTTGTTTAAAAAAAAGAAGATATTTGGTGAAAATTTGAAATTTCAATGCAGTAGTACTTAAATTTCAAGGAAAAAATAAGTAGGTGTCTGTCTGACCACCCTAACCACAATAAAATGATAATATTTTTTTATAATATTTTAGATATAAGAAGAGGACTCATGTCTCGATGTGATGCATATTTTTTTGTAATTTTTTTTGAAGTACATAATTAATTATGAATTTTTTATTACAACTTTTAAAAAATATAAAAAACTCGTATGTCTAACCACCTTAACTTGGTCAAAAATTCATGAATGTGATGCATGTTTTGGATTCAAAAAATGTGATACTGTTTGAAAGCTATAGATGTTTTTTCAATCATCCTATCAATTAGGACTTTAGTCGTCATTTGAATAGAAAATGAATAATAATTACTTATTAAATTCAAATTAAAACATAATTTATATTGGTGGAAAGCTAAGAATCTCCTTTAAAAACCCTTTTCGTTTCATCAACTTTGGGTAAAAAAAAAGTTGTCAGCCACATACCCATCATATTGCCACTTTTTGGCCCATCATGATCCTGCACATACCCCTCTATTTGTAGATTGTAATATTAAACGTCCATGCCCATATGTGCACATACACCAAAGATGCTGTTGATAAGTGAGCATAATTATCATACTTCAAATCTATGTGGTTCGACCCTTTTCTATTAATTCTCAACATATTTCCCACAACCTGTACGAGAGGCTCAATTCCTTAATTTGAGCAAGAATATTGCATGCAAGATACGGGTGGTAGTTGGTCAACCAACTAGCCACCCATGCTTGTGATTTGTGGGACATCTTCTATAGAACTACAACAACAACTACTAAAATGCCTGAAATGGAAGACAAAACAACTTTTTTAGAAGGTAGAATTGCATTCTCTAATTAAAAAGACATTGTCAATGCAATGGAAATAGTGAAAAAGAAGTGAGCAAAGTGGACAATATAGATAATGTTTTCGTTGAAGAGATTGTACCTATTGTTCAAAACTTAATGAAGCAACACATGTAGTATATGTTAGTGTAATTAATATTTAATTGCACTTGCATAACTTTGCTTAGGTAATATTTAATTCCTAGGTTTATTATTCTCATCCTTATCTTGTTGAGCTATCTTGTTGCTCAAGATAAGATTAAGGTTATGCATACTTTGCTTTTATAAATCAAATCATCTCATGTAATTATGAATTCTTGAATATTATTATTTTGTACATCTTCTTGCAAAGCTCTTGGTTTTTCTGATTTTCTCTTTTGTGGAAGGTTATTTTCTGGTTTGCATTTCAGATCTTGGTTTCTAACATGGTATCAGAGCCTTCATTTTGTAGCCCCTTCTTGTATTTTTGGAGAATTTCAATGCAGAGCATGTTTAGGGTTCATCAAGGGTTTTATTCCTTAAGCATATTATGAAGCATCTTGGATTAGATCGAGGTTTTCCATTGGATTCAAAGCACTGGAAAAAGTCAAAAATGGCTTTTATTTCACTGATTTTGGTCATTGTTGAAGAAATCTATGAGGGTTTCAAGTTCAGTGATTTTTTTGAGAGATCTAGGGGTCGCCTAATTTTTAGAGCACTTTTGGCCAAAATGGACCTCACCATTGGATTCATAGTGCCCAAAAACCCCTATTTTCATATAAAATTTGTCTAATTTAGACATAGTCAACTGGGGAGGCAAACAAATTTTGTCTGAGGGTCATACAGCCCCCAGGCACATTTTTTGGGTTAATTTTTTGAGAAAAATTCAAAAAAAAATCAAAAATCAAAAATATGGTGGAGAAATTGATGCCTCCTATTTTAAATAGCCTTGCCACCTTAGTGCCACCCGATGACCTCCCGACGGCCACTGCCGGAGCACTGCCAATAGTTGCTCCAGATTCGTCAGCCCTCAAGGGCTTTACCTGCAGTTCCATCAAGGTCCAAGACCCTGCGCCAGCCCCTTTCGAGACTCCAAGCACCCATCCCGGTCACATTGGTGACTACGGGCTCCGTTCTCAGCCCCTGCCAGTCATCAGTGCCCAACAGAGGTCACATTGGTGATTGGGGGCTGCACCCAGCACCCAAGCCACTAGCCCCCTAGTCCACCCAGGTAACCAGGGGCTTTAATTTTTTAGCCGCTCAGGGCTGCAGAAGACCATATTGGAAATTTTTTGGGTAGCTTCATGGAAACAGGCATAACTTGGGCATACAACATCATTTTTTGTAAAGAAGATATCATCGAAAAGATGGTTCAATGCTCTACACAATGGTGTAGGTCTAATTTTTTGGTTTTTCTTTTATGATGTCATTTTCAGCCTTGGATGTCGCATGTTCCTATTTTCACTCCAGGAGACATATGTTTTGACTCGCTTATCCCTTTTTCACCATTCTTGTGGCATTGGAAAGTTGGTTCAATCCTCTACATAGATCTGAGGTCTATTTTTATTTTCTATTTATGCATGTTTGCATTCTCCTTTTTCAATAATTGGGTATTGTAATAAATGAACTGAGATAAAGTTCCATCAAGGGGGTTTCTTGCATAATAATCTGATTAGAGTGTGCATGCACTTCGATCTTCATCTTGTTTTGATCGCTACTCGCATGGGTTATATTTGGTTTCTTTGTTTCTTTTGGCCACATCTTGCTTTAGCTTGACACATATCAAATTCACATTGGTTCACACTTCAAATTGGGAGTTTATGGTTATTGATCCACATTGGTTCAGATCCTTCTCAGTTTGAGGGCCATGTTTTTATGGTTAATGTTCCAAATTTTTTATGATACTTATTCCCATGGAAGATTTTTAGTCATAGTTTGGCATCGGCATCGAGATACATAGTTTCCATATTTTGTCATCATTTCATCTATTGTTGCTAAGTAGATTCAAGGGTTGTTCCAATTTGTGAGTTTTCCAGTGTTCCGTGGCATTAGGTCTATATCACATTCTTATGATTCCTCTTTGGTTTCTTGTAGACAAAAGTATCTTTCCTTGCTTGTCAGATTGCGGTTCTAGTGTTACTCCACAGTGTTCTTCTAGTGCTTCTTTACAACATTCATCTCATTGTAGGTGGGTTTTGTCCCACTGGGTTTTCCTTCTCTACCTCTTCATTGCATTTGTACATGGGTACCTGATCATGCCTTGTTTTTAGGACCCATTCATGCTTTCTTGCATTCATATTAGTTTTTAGGTGCATGCTTTGTTAGTCTCCCTAAGTTGCACTTATGGGGGGGTGTTAGTGTAATTAATATCTAATTGCATTTGCATAACTTTACTTAGGTAATATTTAATTCTTGGGTTTATTATTCTCATCCTTATCTTGTTGAGCTATCTTGTTGCTCAAGATAAGAATAGGATTATGCATACTTTGCTTTTATAAAGCAAATCATCTCATGTAATTTTGAATTCCTAACTATTATTATTTTGCACATCTTCTTGCAAAGCTCTTGCTTTTTCTAATTTTCTCTTCCTAGGAAGGTTATTTTCTGGTTTACATTTTAGATCTTGGTTTCTAACAATATCTCCAATGGGCATATGGCAATGCATGACTCGAACAACAGGAACAACAATGCCTAAAAGGAAAGACAACAAAAATTTCAGCAGATACAACAACATTATCTAATTAGAAACAAACTCTAAATACTGTCTTCATTACATTATTGGACTATAGGAAACATTAACATTTTAATGAAAAAATAGGTCATGGTACAATGTGTTTTTGAATAGTGCATATAATGTGAGTATTCTATTTGTTGCATTCACGAGTGATCCCACAATAGTGGTTTACAATTTTTTGGCCAAACTAGTCACTAAAATTATTACTTTTAACTAAATCTTCACATTCAGGAACTTATAGCAGCTAAAACGTGAGTAATTTGAAGATGATGTAAAATGGAGTCTCGTCGCATTTTGTCTATAGATTCTAAAAATATCTTTTTCAAAAAATTTGGAATCAGAATGTACTTTTTCCATCTCCTATGAAAAACAACCTTTTTTTAGAAAAAAAACATTTATAAAAAGTGACACACACCATATAACACAACTTTTTTTTCCATGGAGGATAAAATTCTAATTCTTTCAAATTTTGATTTGTAACTCTAATATCTAGTGCTTCCACTTGGTTAGATAATTTTTTATTGAATTTTTTTTCTTTAATCAAGTTTCGAAGTCAAACCAATTACAATGAGGACATAGTGCGACCTTATAATGCGTAACTTTTTTGTATATATCGAAATTCATTTTTTTTATTGGATCAAGGAGTTCAATATCTGGTGCACTCATATTTTTCAATTTTTTTTGTTTGATAATTTTCTATTTCTCCACATGTGCAGAACTGAGACCTTCATTCTTGATGAAAAACCTATGTTTAATAAAACTAAAAAAACAAATACATAATAAAACAAAAACATATTAAAATTATATTCATTGGATAGCTCATTCTGAGGACTACCTCATTCCAGTTGGATTTGTGAAGATTCCTCCATTTTCATCCTCAACCTAAGCTCCGAAGTGCCAAAATTCATGTTTTTTTTGTGTCTTAGGGGGCTAATGAGGGATAAGGGGGGTTTGTACGAACCCCTTTGCTATGCATATTTTTTGATTTTTTGGCAGTCAAAGTTCAAAGGGGTTCGGTCAAAACCTAGTTCAGGAAAACCTCTAATGGGTTTGCTTTAAGCTATAGGTTCGTACAAACCCCCAAAATCACCTTTTTTACTTAGGGGTCATTTTTCGTTATTTTTCCTTCCTCACTTGAATTGTAAACTACGATTGTGGCTTCACCCTCACACGAACAAAGGAAGAGAGAAAATTTGGATAGCATGAAATAGTCGCTAAAAAAATTCAAAGTGAAACAAAACTTTTCATAATGAACTAACTGTGTATGGACATTTTTTTTTCAAACATGGAAAATAATGTGAGCATTCTATTTGTTGCAATCAGATGAGTTGAACTAATGAATTGTAGAAAATATATTTTTGTAGTTTATATCCATATCGTTGATTATATTCATTGCATTGCACATATTTCTAACTCAAAGCATTACTTCCCATTGCATAACTAAAAACAAGATGTTGATAGATGAAAACCCTTACTTTCACTAAACATTTCATTTCACTATCTATTCATTTGTTTCCAATACAAAATGTACATAACAGTTGCATGATGGAAAACACAGTGGGTTATAACTCACTTCTTATTTTATGCGGGCTGTAACAAAATAATTTTTTCAAGTTCACCTTCTTGTTTTATGGCAACCCTTACTTTCACAAAACATACCATTTCAATATATGTTCATATGTTTTGAACAAAAAATGCACATAACAGTTTCATGGTGGAAAACACATTGTGTTGTGACTCACTTCTTATTTTATGCAAACTGTAACAAAAAAATGTTTTCAAGTTCACCTTATTCTGTTATGGCAACCCTTACTTTCACCAAACATTCCATTTCAATATCTATTCATATGTTTCAAACACAAAATGCACATAATAGTTGCATGATGGAAAACACACCAGGTTGTGACTCACTTTTTATTTTAAGCATACTGTAACAAAACAATGTTTTGTAGTTCACCTTATTGTTTGATGAAAACCCTTACTTTCAGTAGAACACTCCATTTCAATATTTGTTCATATGTTACAAACAAAAAATGCACATCATAGTTGCAGGATGGAAAACAAACTAGGTTGTGACTCACTTCTTATTTTATGTAGGTTGTAACAAAATAATGTTTTTCATTGTAGGTCAGTAGACCCAAATTTGTCAACTTAACTATCTAAAAATCTTAACAACCCCTATAAATAATCATCATTGTAGAGACCCATTTCAGTCCCCGTCAACATACTTCAAACCCACATACGACTCTTTTGGGACAACTTGCACAAAAACAAGAAATAATATTGTCCAGAAGGACATTTAGGCCAAATTTAGAAAGAGACACCTCTCTAATCATAAAACCAGCCTAGGAAACCAATGGGGCAGCACTCACCATCCCTAAAAACCACCAAATCCACCCTTGGTTTGCAAATACTGTCTTTCCCAAACACCTATTAATGTTTCAATCCATTCACATGAGGGTGACTTGGAAAACTATATTCCACTCCTTCTCAAACCTTGAAACCAACTCAAACACCTTTATTCATGCTTGTACATGCTTAAAAGAACAAGGGATATCACTACCCTCACCTTTTTGATGAAACCCTAACCTTAAACCTCACTTTTCATGCTCTTTTCCACTCACAATCTATAGGGACAACAACTCAAACCCCCTAATTCCTTTCTCCCTTCATAAAACCATCATCCCAACAAAAAAAACTAACCTATCAGACTCATTCCTTGAGCCACAAAGATCACATCACTGATTACACTCATATCACTGATTACATTCATTATATTGGACATTTTTCATAAGGAAACTTTTAGTTTCAGTCTCAGTAGACTAAAATCCTCACAACAAAACATTCAAAAAAAACCCTTTTAGGTCTACTCACCATGATCTAATGACCTTTCCAAGTAGAAGATTCCACACTATAGAAATATTGTCCTAGGCTGGTAGCCCTGCAATAAGGTCTGTCAAACTATATATTTTGAACCAAATCATCAAACTAAATTCCACACATATATTTAAATGCCCCTTAAGATGTTTAAACATATATCAAAAGATAGGATAAATCTATTTTGTAACAACACTCATAAAACTTGATTAGTATTCTGCAATTTAAGCCAATTTAGACTTCTTAAGATTGATCAAACTTGTCAACATAGACACCCACAACTAAAAGTGACTCTATGTCCTTCCCCATTGTTTCAATAGCATTGAATACACTTCAAAAAACTATTCTTGAATTATTTTACAATCATTAATGAAAGGAATAAAAAATACATAGGTTAGTGGGGTCATTAGTGCTAAAATTGTAAAGCATGCAAAATCCTGCATTTATTGCCAGCTAGTTTCAATGTTTCAGGTATAGATAGTGGGTCTCCATAATGAAACTAATGGAGTTAGTGGGAATTTTTCATGGTAAATATTGTTAATTTCTTTTTAAAGGCCTTGTAGTCATTTGTAATAGAAGAGAATAGAATAATATTGAAAACCTTCAATGAAAAACTTTGTTCTTGCTTGAGATTTATGTATTTTACACTCAAATCTGCACTTTTCTTGACTTTGTAGAAATATGTATAGGTGCTATATTGCTTAGAGGTAAACTTGATCTGGTGAAGCAAAAAAATAAGGTTATTTTGGTTCCATTCTTGTGAATATTCACAGAGATTTATGCATTTTAGAGAAAAAAGATTGCCTACAGGTATATAACCAGATTTAAGGGTTTTAAGACCTTCATATTGTAAAATGGTCATTCCATCTATTGTATGCATTGTAGTTTGATGGAATAGCCATGGTAGTTGTTAATAGGTCTGAAAATATGTTTTGTGATTTTGCAAGAGCTAGGAAGGTGTTGTAGGTGATTTTGTGTGTTGCCATGCATGGCAAGAATGAGTGGTTTTAGGTGAAATATGGTGATTTTAATAAGTGAATGTTTATGAAACTTTGGGGATGAAAATTTTAAGGTAAGATTAGTTTTTACAAGCTTAAATAGTCATGTTTGAAGAGTTATTAGAGAGTGGGAAGCTAAGAACATTGACCTCCATAGAAACCTCATGAACATGGCTCAAAATGAGGGTTTAGTGAAATAGTGTCTTGAGAAGCATATCTTCCAAAAGTAATTTTTGATTTGGTGGTTTTGGTGATTGGTTAATGCTTCCCCATAAAAATTTCAGGCTTGGGAAGAGTTAAAATATGAGTCTCTTTATAAAATAGGCCTATTTTGGGGTCTAGGACAATGAAAAAGAGCTAGTTTGAAGTGTTTGTTCCAAAATAACCTATCAAAGTTTTGTAGTATGTTTGAGTTGGGCATAATGGGTGTTTGAAAGTGTCAATATTTGGGTGATTGAGTAAGTTATTGGCATGTAAAGTGGAGAAAATAGGTCTGCAAACCTAAACAACAACTGAGAAAATAAACCAACAAAATTACAAATCACTAATTCTTACTTGGAAACCCTTACCAAGCCTTGAAATATCTTTAAACAACCTTACTATGACAGTAACAATCCAAATATTCTACCTCCCAACTTTATTTTACCAAATTCATAATTTCATGCATCCAAGACTCCAACCCTAGTAGCATTGCAACTTGGAAAAACTAGATGTTCCATCAAAACTACATTAAAAACCCATAAGCTATTTACTGTTCAAGAAACCCATTTGTGCCAATTTTAACATATCACACATTCAGATGCTATTATTTTGAAAAGAATGCTTGAAAACATGACTGTACTGCTAGAAATGCACTTAATTGGCCCAATTATAAAAAGGAGGAGGTCTTAAATCATCATCAAAACACCTAACAACTCTAAACAGTCCTTTAACAAGTCTAAAAACTTAGGAATTATCTACTTTTAGGAATATAAAGGCTCAAGCAAATGCTAATCTACTAAACCCTTACTTTATGCACAAAACAAGCTCTAACAAATGAGGGTTTAATAGAATATTGTATTCCAAACCTTCCCATGCTCTACCACCATATGAAATATGTTTAGAAATTTATTCCCATGCTTTAGGAACAAACTTTCATCCTCATTGAATGCACTTTCCTCAATTACCAACTTGTAGGCATCCATTTTTCATTGGAAAAGTTCTATATTTTCTGAAGATTAGCAACCAAACATTGAATGCTTCACTTCCCCTGGATGATTCAACACACACACTTCTTAAAAAATTCTGAGTACACCCTAAAAAATCCATCCCACCATTCATCTAAATCAACATCAGTGGGATGGAGGTCTAAAACCTCACAAGACTCTCAAAACCCCTTGTTAAGGGTTGATAGACAGATATTGAATTTCTTGCTCTTTAAACTTCTAAATTTGATTCAAACTCTTCTAAATACCTCAAACAGATTTCCCACTCACTAAACTAAGTAAAAAAAATAATAATATGCCTACCTACAAATGAAGGTTCACTGAACTATGCTTGTGCAATCCTTGGTAAGTCTTGAAGAAGTAGCAAAGTGAAGGCACATTTGCTGACATCAACCTGTCACCATAGCCAAATTTTAATAAGGAATCATAGTATTGCATAAGGTCATATCAAAAATTGGACTTACATACTCATAGTTATTAAAGTCGAACCATACCTCTCATTGGGTTTACACTCACAAAAAGAAAGTCATCGGCGAGGACTCCTTTCCCTAGATTGGAATGCTGAAGTGAAAAAAAAAAGTGAAAAAAAAAAGTTAGAAAGTTTATGACATGGTACAAGCACATACTGGAAAAAAAAAATCTGCAATACCATTTCCCATTACAATATAGAAATTGAAATGGGTTTTCTCATAGTCACTCATATTAGATGTTGTATCATCTTCCACATCCATAGTGATTGTCCCTAAAGTCTCACATTGCATATTAAAATTCACATTCAAGATATTGTTCGCAGAGAAGGGAAAGGAGTCGTCTAGAGGGGTTTGGTGATCTGACTGTTCTGTGGTAGGCTTTGTACATCAGGTTGGACGTCGACGACAATCCTTGCTTGCACTAAACCATGGATGTATGCAAATAGTGCTAGTTCCAGCTTCATCAAGATCAGAAATGAATTCAAACGACAATGCATTTGATTGTTGTAGGTCCTATAGAAACCTCTCCACGCATTATGCATATGATTGCACCTATTGTAGAAATTGTGGTAATATATCAATCACTTTTTTCAAGATTTCATTTGTGTCATTCGAAAGAGACATTTTGACCACATGTTCATCATATACATGAGCAATAGAAGGAGCTTGTGTAGGGTTCAAAACATTAGGATTGTTTTCTTCTACACCCCCTATGACAATGTCTCGTTCAAATATATCCCTCTATCAATTGGTTCACCTCCCTCATCTAAATGACTGCACAAAAGAAACTTGTATTAGGTAATATAAAATGCAAAACACAATTGACTCCCATTAAGTAACATAATTTGAATTGAAATTCACTTACCCTGGACCACCCCTTCAATGACAGATGATCTTTTAAACAAGTCAACAACCTTTAGGAAATGTTTGCAAGTGTTCCCCTACAAACTTCAAGGGAAGTCACAAACAAAAAGGTACTCCCCAAATTTCCGAACAAGGTAGTGGTTGGACCTACTTTGACTTTAGACCTAGTACCTTTCAGGATTTGTTTCATCACGAATAGTCATTGTATGGAATTGCCTTGGCATGCTCCAAACTAGATCGCATATTTAAAAACTTTTGGTTCATCAAAAAACCATAATGCTACAACTTTTCCTTTTGTCTATACAATGGTTCCATTTTATACACAAGTGTGTAATACAAATAGTCTATTCTCCTAGTGCATTTTTTAGAACGATCACACAAGTACCGAGTTTTGAGTGCACAATGGTACGACTCAATGGCTGAATTCGTATCTTAGTTGGCATGTGGGAATAGTCTACAATTTTTTTCCCACATGGCTGTGAAGAAAACAATTCAATAGTCAATTAAACCACAATGTATTAGAGGTAACATCAAATAATTTGAATGGTGTGAATCTTGTGAGGTGACATAAATTGTCAACCCACCAACTCAACCTTCTCCTTCACACCAAGTCTTGTTGGAGTACTCTAAGAATCAGGGTTGATCATTGAACTCCTGAAAGAAAGAGTCAATAGCTGAGTGACAGTATCATCACTGTCACCAATTGCCATCATGATTGTTCCAAGACTATGAAATATGTCCATTTCCTTTTCCTTGGTTGTGTACTTATATACATTCTTCAGCCAAGCCCTTTTGACATGCCAAAGGCATAGAAGCACATGACATTGAAGGACAACCCTAATAGACAATACAAATGATATTGTTTATCACTCATCTCCATGAGAAAGTGGCATTGAAAATAAATAGAAAATGAGAAAGGTACAAAAATGAATGAAGGGATGCACATATTGTATGGCTTGGATTTCTATAGTCACATCATTGGTAAAACTGCATTGATTCTCCAGTCGGGTCTGAATCTTCTTCCATGGTCATGCAATATGCGTAGCCATGTAGAGATTTCCTCAATATTTTTTTGTGGGGAGACTACCCATGCAACCATAACACCACTCTATTTCTTGTCGAAAATGAGTAGAGTATACAATGGAAACTATAGAAAAAATAACTTAGCGTGAGCATTGTTAGGTTTATAGCCAACAAGATCATTGAAAACTCGAAGAACTATTTGTCAATATTTGTAAGGCCTCACCCATATTTGTTAGTTGCAAATGTGGAATCCATCGAGATGACTGAATTGTGTGAGTGGCTAACCATCCTATCCAACATCCATGGAGTCTGAACCCCAATAACAAAAGGTGTATTGTTCCCATCAGGCCAATGAAAGTAGAAGAAGTTGTCAAAGTCCTGTCCACTCCATAGTAGGATACTCAACGAATCAACTTTGTGTTTCTATGTGTGAGTAGAACACACCTTTTCATTAGGTATTCATTACATCCTTTCTTGTAAGGAATTGAACTCTCTTTGACATCATGCCACATAAGATAGTATCATTGATGTGTTTATCCATTATTGCATTGACACTGACGTCCGTTAGCAAAAGGATTTCAATATAGCTCTTTCACTCTACATATAGATTAGTGGAAAACATAAAACGCTTATCTCCACTTGTGTCATGAATGCCATGGAAAAATTCACCATTTTTATCAATGTGGAACATTTATTTGTAGACAATATAGGCAACATCAGGTTTTCCATTCATAACCTTTACTATGAAGTGGTATTGACAACCTCACATTTGTATAAACATCTTATGTGGTTTCTTCTCTGGTGGAGGCTATTCTTTGTTGTCTAGAGGACCGTATTGACACCAATAGCTATGAAAAAGGCATCATCTCATCATGTTGAAGCAAGAGAAAGTAAAATAAAATTTGACCATACAAATGAATGTTGAAAGATACAAACCTCTGATAAAAAAATGTTTTTCTATAAGTTTTGTCATTGAGGGGACATGTGGTGGTAGGTTCTCTTGTTTTCTTGTACACAAATTTAGTTTCAAAACCTTCAATGGACATTTCACCACGAATTAAATTATCAAGTCTCATACAAGGAATTGTTGCAACAAGGTCAAGGACCTTATCCTTGTTGATGGAAAAAGAAGCCCATTCCAAATCAGAAGAGGAAAAAGGAGAGCCTCCATTTTGTACATCTTGCACCTACAATTCATCTTTCTTCTTCGATTTCAAACCTCTCCCCATTCTAGGAAAGGAAAAAATTGGATGAATATTTAAAATTAGTGTCGATTGTGTGAAGAAAAAGAAAGAAATAATTTATTAAACATAAATAAAATGTGCTTACATTGCTGTCACCCATGTGAAACCAATAAGAGGTTGCCGGATTGAACTAAGGAAAATAAAAGGTGATAGATTGAATCAAGCTACGCATACAATACAACACAAACGTAGGTTGGAAATCAGACAGTCCATCTAAACGTACAAGTGAACATAGAAAATGACAACATAAAATGACAAGCAAAACTTTGATGACATCCTTATATGCAAAAAAAAAAGTGCATATATTGCTGCCAGCAATGCCAAAATGATAACATGTTTGTTGCATCTATTGAAAAAAATATGAATCAGTAATGGAGAGAATGAGGAAAGGTATAAAGGTGTAAATTTTTCTATCAACCATAATGTAAGCAAATGCAGGTTGGAAAACATAGCATGTAGATGGACCTCCACACTTACATAAAGACTGCAACCCTGCATGTAAATATAACAAATATTTTAGAGAATATGGGGTGTACATACCTTTTTTACCTCTGGAGGAATCTTGTGATATTCAACCTTCCATTTTGCATGACCTAACATGAGGAGAAAAAGTACATCTAGAAATTAACAAAATAAACAAGTGAAGGTTGAACCACATAATTAGTGGTTCAACTTAGAACTTCGTATGTGGCGTAGGAGTGTAAGATGCATGATAATATATAATTATTATACAATAGAAACAACATATGTATTATCATGGGAAGATACATTGGTTGTGCTAAGTCTGTAATTGTTAAAGGAGAGGAAGGGTTAGAGGGCAAGCAAAACCTTTGATGACAACCTTGTATGTAAAAAGAATAAGTGCATCCATTCTGCCAGAAACACCAAAATGATAACATGTTTGTTGCATCTATTGAAAGAAAGATGAATTAGTAATGGAGAGAATGAGGAAAGGTATAAAAGTATAAAATTTTCTATCAACCATGATGTAAGTGAATGCAGGTTGGAAAACATAACATGTAGATGAACCTCCACTCTGACATAAGGACAACAACCCCGCATGTAAATATAACAAAGATTTAAGAGAATATGGGGTGTACAAATGTCTTTTACCTAAGGAGGCATTGTTGTGATATTCAGCCTTCCATTTAGGGTGACTTAACATGTGTAGCAAAGGCACATCTAGAAATTCATTAAAAAGGGAAGTGAAGGTTGAACCACATGATGAGTGGTTCAACTTGCAACTTTGTATGTGGCATATGAGTGTAATGTGCATAAAAATATGTAATTAATTCTAGAGTTGCAAGAACAAATGTATTAGGGAAGATACATTGGTTGTGGTGCATGTGTATGTGTTAATGGAGAGGAAAGGTTAGAGGGAAACAAAAACCTTTTAGAATAACCTTCTATGTAAATAAATGTGCATCCATTGCTGCGAGTAATTGCAAAAGAATAATTTTCTTTTTACATCTATTGACAAAATCATGAATCAGTAATGGAGTGAATCAAGAAAGTAATACATGTGTAAATTTTCCTATCAACCATGATGTCAACCAATGCATGTTGGAAAACATTGTGGCTACTATAACCTTGAAGCATACATAAATATCACATGTAAAATCACAACCTCATGTGAAAGAAGACTAAGACACCATAGTATATGGGGTGCACAAACCTATTTTAATTGAGTAGGAATGTTGTGATATCGACCCTTCCATTTGGGGTGACTTAACATGACCAATAAAATCATATATGACAATTGATGAACTAAAAAAGTGCAGGTTGAACAACATGATGGGAAGTCCAACCTGCAAATTTTTATGTAGCCTATAAGCCTAAATTACTTCTATGGCTGCCGACAATGTGAAAAAAAAAAACGATCTTTGCATCTAGTGATAAATAAATGACTCAATGAAGTCAAACATCTATGAACATAAAACTAAACACGACTAGCAAAATAACATCAAGCACAAAAGAAAAAAATTCCACCCTTCAGCTTACACTAAGAAAACATATAGAAACTACAACCCATAGTGTTTTCCAACATGCCTATAGTTTCTTAATTAGAGAAAGTTGAAATGCAATTTTTACTCTAGCTGAGACTTGTTATATATTTTGAAGATGTTCCTTTCATTACATTCGTGATTTTGAAGACATTCATACTATCTTGTAACATTCCATGTCACAAAAATGTAGGTGTTAAGAAGAAAGCAACCCACCATGTGACAACCATTTACATTTAAACAAGGAGATTCAAATAACTGACACCCAACACTCTATTTTCCCATTTAGAATTATTCTGTGCACTTTTCTTTCAATCATGTGAAATTTAAACACAACAACGAAATGTGTGATTTTGAAGGCATTCATACTATTTTGTAACATTCCATTTTCCAAAACTGTGGGTGTTAAGAAGCAAGCAACCCACCATCAGAAGACCCTTCACATTTAAATAGGGAGATTCAAATAATGAATCCCAATAGTGTGTTTTCCCAATTGCAATTATTTTGTGCACTTTATTTTTTCAATCGTACAAAATTTAAACACAATAATGGAATGTGTGATTTTGAAGACATTCATACTATTTTGTAACATTCCATATTACAAAACTGTGGGTGTTAAAAAGAAATCAACCCATCATGTGAAAACCATTGACATTTTAAAAAGGACATTCAAATAACTAAAACCCAACATTGTGTTTTCCAAATCACAATTAGTTTTTGTCACTTGAGTTTTTCAATCATGCGAAAATTCAACATAACAATGAAATGTGTGATTTTGAATACATTCATAAAATTTTGTAACATTCCATGCAACAAAATTCTAGGTGTTAAGAAGAAAGCAACCCATCATGAGGCAACCCTTGACATTTAAACAAGGAGATTCAAATAATTGAAACCCAACACTGTGTTTTCCAAATTTCAGTTATTTTGTGCACTTTTTTTTAAATCAAGTGAAATTTAAACACAACAATGGAATGTGAGATTTTGAAGGCATTCATATGTACTATCTTGTAACATGCCATGTTGCAAAACCATGGGAGTTAAGAAGCAAGCAACCCACCATGAGACAACCCTTTACATTTAAATAGGGAGATTCAAATAATTGAAACCCAACACTATGTTTTCCCAATTATAATTATTTTCTGCACTTTTTTTTCAATGATGCAAAATTTAAACAGAACAATGGAATATGTGATTTTAAACACATTTATCCAGTTTTGTGACATGCCATGTTGTAAAACTATGGGTATTAAGAAGCAAGCAACCAACCATGGGAGAACCCTTTACATTTGAATAGGGAGATTCAAATAACTAAAACCCAACACTGTGATTTCCCAATTGCAATTACTTTGTGCACTTTTTTTTTTCAATGGTGTGAAATTTAAACACAACAATAGAATTTTTTATTTCAAATATATTCATATTGTCTTGTAACATTCCATCTTGCAAAACCGTGGGTGTTAAGAATCAAACAACCCACCATGAGACAACCCTTTACATTTAAACAAGGAGATTCAAATAACTGAAATCCAAACTGTGTTTTCCATTTACAATTATTTTGTGCACTTTTTTTTTTCATTGGTGCAAAATTTAAACACAAAAATGGAATGTGTGATTTCAAAGACATTCATACTATCTTGTAAAATTCCAAGTTGCAAAACCATGGGTATTAAGAATCAAGCAACCCACTATGAGACAACCCTTTACATTTAAATAGGGAGATTCAAATAATTGAAACCCAACACTGTGTTTCTCATTTACAATTATTTTGTGCACTTTTTTTTTTCAATAGTGCGAAATTTAAACACAACAATGGAATATGTGATTTTGAAGACATTCATACTGTCTTGTAACATTCCATGTTTCAAAACCATGGGTGTTAAGAATCAAGCAACCCACCATGAGATAATCCTTTACATTTAAATATGGAGATTCAAATAACTAAAACCCAACACCGTGTCTTCCCATTTATAGTTATTTTTTGCACTTTTTTTTTTCAATCAAGTGAAATTTAAACACAATAGTGGAATATATGATTTTGAAGACATTCACACTATTTTGTAACATTCCATGTTGCAAAATTGTGGGTGTTAAGAATCAAGGAACCCACCAAGAGACAAATCTTTGCATTTAAATAGGGAGAATCAAATAATTGAAACCCAACACTATGTTTCTCATTTATAATTATTTTGTGCACTCTTTTTTTCAATCATGGGAAATTTAAATGCAACAATGGAATGTTTGATTTCTAAGACATTCATATTGTCTTGTAACATTCCATGTTGCAAAACCATGGGTGTTAAGAATCAAGCAACCCACCATGAGGCAACCCTTTACATTTAAATAGGGAGATTCAAATAACTAAAACCCAACACTATGTTTTCCATTTACAATTATTTTGTGCACTTTTTTTTTCTATCATGCGAAATTTAAACAAAACAATGGAATGTGTGATTTCAAACACATTCATACTGTCTTGTAACATTACATGTTGAAAAACTATGGGTGTTAAAAATCAAGCAACACACCATGAGACAACCCTATACATTTAAATAGGGGGATTCAAATAACTGAAACCCAACATTGTGTTTTCCCAATTATAATTATTTTCTGCACTTTTTTTTCAATCATGCAAAATTTAAACAAAATAATGGAATATGTGATTTTGAACACATTTATAGTGTTTTGTAACATGCCACATGTGTTGTAAAACTGTGGGTGTTAGGAAGCAAGGAACTCACCATGAGACAAACCTTCACATTTAAATATGGAGATTCAAATAACTGAAATACAACACTATGTTTTCCCAAATATAATTAATTTCTGTACTTTTTTTCAATCATGCAAAATTTAAACAGAACAATGGAATATGTGATTGTGAACACATTTATACTATTTTGTAACATGCCATGTTGCAAAACCGTGGGTGTTAAGAAGCAAGCAAGCCACCATAAGACAACCCTTTACATTTAAATTGAGAGATTCAAATAACTAAAACCCAACATTGTGTTTTCCCAATTATAATTATTTTCTACACTTTTTTTTCAATCATGCAAAATATAAAGAGAACGCTGGAATATCATGTAATTTTGAAGAAATTTATAGTGTTTTGTAACATGCCATTTCACAAAACCGTGGGTGTTAAGAAGCAAGCAACCCACCATGAGACAACCCTTTACATTCAAACAAGGAGATTCAAATAACTGAAACCCAACACTGTGTAACCCATATACAATTATTTTATGCACTTTTTTTTTAATGGTGCAAAATTTAAACACACCAATTGAATGTATGATGTTGAAGGAATTCATACTATCTTGTAACATTCCATGTTGCAAAACCATGGGTGTTACAAATCAAGCAACCCACCATAAGACAACCCTTTACATTTAAATGAGGAGATTCAAATAACTGAAACCCAACACTGTGTTTTCCATTTACAATTATTTTGTGCACTTTTTTTTCAATCGTGCAAAATTTAAAGAAAAAAATTAAATGTTTAATTTCAAAGACATTCATACTATCTTCTAATATTCCATGTTACAAAACCATGGGTGTTAAGAATCAAGGAACCCACCATGAGACAACCCTTTACATTTAAACAGGGAGATTCAAATAAACTGAAACCTAACATTGTGTTTTCCCAATTATAATTATTTTCTAAACTTTTTTTTCAATAATGCAAATTTTAAACAGAATAATGGAATATGTGATTTTGAATGCATATATAGTGTTTTGTAACATGCCATGTTGTAAAACCATGGGTGTTAAGAAGAAAGCAACCGACCATGAGACAACCCTTTACATTTAAATAAGGAGATTCAAATAAATGAAACCCAACACTGTTTTCCCATTTACAATTATTTTGTGCACTTTTTTATTTTCAATGGTGCAAAATTTAAACACAACAATGGAATGTGTGATTTTGAAGACATTCATACTATCTTGTAACATTCCAAGTTGCGAAAACATTGGCGTTAAGAAGCAAGCAACCCACAATGAGACAACCCTTTATATTTAAATTGGGAGATTCAAATAACTGAAACCCAACATTGTGCTTTCCAAATTATAATTATTTTTTGCACTTTTTTTAAATCAAGCAAAATTGAAAAAGAACAATGGAATATGTGATTTTGAGCACATTTATAATGTTTTGTAACATGCCATGTTGAAAAACCATGGGTGTTAACAAACAAGCAACCCACCATGAGACAACCCTTTACATTTAAATGGGGAGATTCAAATAAAGGAAACCCAACACTATGTTTCCCATTTAAAATTATTTGGTGCACTTTTTTTTTCAATTGAGTGAAATTTAAACACAACAATGTAATGTTTGATTTTGAAGAAATTCACACTATTTTGTAACATTCCATGTTGCAAAACCATGGGTGTTAAAAAGCAAGCAACCCACCATGAGACAAACCTTTACATTTAAACAGGGAGATTGAAATAATTGAAACCTAACACTATGTTTTCCATTTACAATTATTTTGTGTATTTTTTTTTTCAATTGAGTGAAATTTAAACAAAATAATGGAATGTGTGATTTTTAAGACATTCACACTGTTTTGTAACATTCCATGTTGCAAAAACATGGGTGTTAATAAGAAAGAAACCCACAATGAGACAACTCTTTACATTTAAATAGGGAGATTAAAATAACTTAAACCCAACACTTTGTTTCCCATTTACAATTATTTTGTGCAGTTTTTTTTTCAATCGAGTTCAATTTAAAAACAACAATGGAATGTTTGATTTTGAAGACATTCATATTTTTTTGTAACATTCCATGTTGCAAAACCATGGGTGTTAAGAAGCAAGCAACCCACCATGAGACAACCCTTTACATTTAAACAGGGAGATTCAAATAACTAAAACCCAACACTGTGTTTCCTATTTACAATTATTTTGTGCGCTTTTTTTTCCAATCGAGTGAAATTTAAACACAACAATGGAATGTGTGATTTTGAAGATAGACATACTATTTTGTAACTTCCATGTTGAAAAACCATGGGTGTTAAGAAGCAAGCAACCCACGATGATACAACCCTTTACATTTAAACATGGAGATTCAAATAACTTAAACCCAACACTATGTTTCCCATTTACAATTATTTTGTGCACTTTTTTTTTCATTGCGTGAAATTTAAACAAAACAATGGAATGTGTGATTTTGAACACATTCATACTATTTTGTAACATTCCATGTTGCAAAACCTTGGGTGTTAAGAAGTAGGGAACCCATGATGAGACAACCCTTTACATTTAAAGAAGAAGATTCATGTAACTGAAACCCAACACTATGTTTCCCATTTATAATTCTTTTGTGCACTTATTTTTTTAATCAACTAAAATTTAAACAAAATAATGAAATGTGTGATTTTGAAGAAATTCATACATTTAAACAAGGACATTCGAGTAAATAAAATCCTACACATTTTATTTCCCAAATAACAAATTAAAAGATCTTGTAAAACCCTCTTCCTACAACTGAATTACCCCTCACCTCGATTTGGTTGGTATTCTCCTCCAACTCCTCCATGTGCACTCCAAGCTTTAGCTTACAATGTTGATTTACTCACTTTTCTCCTACAACTCATCCATGTGCACTCATACCTTCAACTTTCCCTTTCAACGTGTAAACAAGAAATAAATATGATTTTCACCTTTCTTTGTGCAAACAGAAAAGGCCCACGTTATGCCCATTTTTCCCACGCTAGAGAAGGAAACTTCATGAAAAAGCTAGGGAGCCCACCTTTTTCACCTGACAATAGGCAAGAAATCCCACCTGATGGTGTTGTTAACTCCTACCTACCCATCTCAGGACGTTTCCTCCCGTCTGTCGATTTAGTCACTAATCGCCCATCTAGCGGGCCCCACACTATGGCATCTCCTCATGTTATGTATGTTTCCATGTATGTTGTTATGCATGTTTATGATGCATTTTGTATGTACATAGGTTTTTTTTGTCTAGGAGTTAGCCGGCTCTATGAAAATTATTATAAATATTTTAAATTATTTGTTTAAAAATTACAAATATAAAAAATATTTTAATTTTATTTCTAATGTTTATTTTATTAAAAATTATTTTCGTACTAATCATTTTTTTAATCACCTTTCATTATTTTGTGGTTATTTTTTTTATTTTTACTTTCAAAGGTGCATATGTTAGTTTTTAGTAATTTGATATTATTGTATAGTTTAGAACTTTCATTTTTTGATAATTAAAAGCTAATTTTTGCTCTAAATATTTTTTTTGTCACAATATATTATTATTATAGATTATCTCTACTTTACACAATTAAAATAAAACTATTGACAACTTGATTAACTTTGTGTCTTAACTTTCAAGCATCTACATTTTACCAATAACTCAACACTCCCTTTGCATTTAAAATCAAATCTCTATTAATACCAAAATATTTAATATTTTATTTTATTATGATTTTCCTTTATTTATCCCAACGTTTAATTTATTTAAAATGAATTCAATATTTCTCATTAATGTCTTAAATATAAAATTTATATAATAACTTCTCTAGTTATTACTCTGTGTTTCTTTCTATCTTTTCATTACACAGGTCAAGTACTTAGCAAATTGACCAAGTGACTTCTATCCAATTAAGAAGTTTTTACATTATAACCTTACTAACCACGACTATGTTAATGACTATAAACTAACATATTCACATTGAACAAGGTAAACTCCCAATGTAAAGCTAATCCCTTGATTTAGACCTATACCTTTAGGGTTCATTTCTAATGACCTTACCTTTTTATTCCATTTTCAAATAAAAGGATCTATATTTTTTACACCAATAGTAGAAAGAATTTATCATCTTATTTAGTATGAGATCTTTAATCCCATTTTAAAATCATATTCATTAATTGATTTTATTCTTACATAAAGATATGTTGTTCATGTGTTATGTGGTTTTGATGGGTGTTTCATACTTTCCTTTCTTACTGCAAATTAAATATGCTATGTGGAATGAATTTTTAAATTTTTAAGTGGATTTAGAGAATAATGATCCCCACACTAGTATTTTGGCTATTCAATAGCAACAACATATTTTATGACTTTAGGACAAAGGGCCAAAGATATTCAATTGAAATAATAACATGTACTCCCACTTTGACCAACAATACTTCTCATTATTTGTACAACTACATCAAAATCCCCCTTACTACCATCTCCCCCCTAAGAGGTAATACAAATCAATCTAAGAGAAAAGGATATGACATGAATTTCCCCCTGAGGAAGATGCACCATCTATGAATCTAGTTAGAACAAGGAGGGGAAATAAACCCTATCTTCTATCAGACATATTCAAAATTATCCTTTAATATTTCCTTAGTGAAAATTTCTACAATTTGATCATTGGTAGGTACATCCTCTAATATGACTTCATTCTCTACAACGTTCTCTCTTAGAAAGTGATACCAAATAGATATATGTTTAGTTTATGAATGTATTATCAGATTCTTGGAAATATTAATTGCACCTATATTATCACACAATATTGGAATAGGTTCATCATACACCACCTTCACATCTTTCAAGGTCTACTTCATCCACAAAAATTGGATCCAACAAGATGCTAGAACAATATATTTAGCTTATGCTATGGATAAGAACATTGAATCTTGCTTCTTACTAAACCAAGAAACCAATTTGTCTCCTAAAAAGAATGCACTTCCACTTGTACTTCTCCAATATCCACACATCCTTCCCAATAAACATTAGTATAGTTACTTAGAGACAAGTTATTATCATTTTTACACCATAGACCATAATCCAGAGTTCCCTTCAAATATTTGAATAATTTTTCATTGCTTTTTCATGAGGTTGCTTAAGATTGGCTTGAAATCTAGCAACCAAACATACTACATGCATAATATCAGGTCTAGAAGCAATTAAGTACAATAAATCTCCAATCACAGACCTATAAAGATTTTTATCAACCTCTAGAGAATCATCTAGTTTTCTCATGTGACAATGAGTAATCATAGGGGTACCCACTAGTTTAAAATCTTCCATACCAAACTTCTTCAAAATATCCTTATTTTAAGGTGTGCACCCTTGGTCTCCTTGTGTTGTGTAGTGTAGTGCTTGGGTTGGTGACATGGATTAACTGCCTCCCATGGATTCACTAACTTTGGTTGTTGTATCAGGCATTAATATGTTGGTCTTTCATTGCAACAAAAGATATCTTTGCAATAATTGGTATCAGAGCCTAGGTCACAGGTTTGAACCCATCGCTTGTGTTGGGGGGATTGTTGCAAGGTGTACACCCTTCATCTCCTTATTCTATGGAGCAAAATGCTTGGGTCTGTGAAATGGCTTAATGAAATTCAATATATTCATTAACTCTAGCGGTTGTAAATCAAGCATTAACATGTCAATCTTTTAGTGCAATGGCAACTATCTGTGAAAAACTCCCTTACATATAGGGCTAAGAAATAAAGATGCAATCATCTTGATGAAAATTTTGAATTCGAAGGAATAAAAAGACTTCACCACTCATTGAAATCCCAAGTTCCTTCTACATCTATTCTACAAACCTCTTACACATATCATCATCTCTAGAAAAGATGATTCCAACAACATTAACAATTTGTCTTCTTGAACCATACAAAAACTTATATATTATACAAACACCAATTTGTACAAGTACCCAATAATTTGTTTGGTAAAATAAGTAGGCATCTAGAATATTCTATAGCACACTTGTTATTTGAAAAATATTTCTACTAATCTTCAACTTACATGATACAAAAAAGTAGCATGAAATGAACATCCCTGAATATGTCCACAAGATTATATGAAAAAATCATACTTTCTTGAGGAATGTGGAGTATTCAATAAGCCTTCAACATTACTTTATTCTATGAGAATATAGGAATACACTTTGTTACATACATATTTTACTTCAAAAGGTATAATGAATTAAAATTTTGGATATAATAGCTTCACCACATAGCCAACATATTTTCTAAACCACAAAATTAAATCTTGCTTAGTGGACCAAAACATTATGACTCTACCTTAGATATTTTGTAAATTCTTTAGCCAACTCCTAAAACTTATCTTCATGTGTGGTACACCAACTTCAATTAACACTAATTAGAACACATGTACCTACCTCCACACACCTTCTACTTGCACTAAATTTTTGAACAAAAATTTCATTTTTGCACAGTATATCTATACACCAACTAGTCTGATCCAATTCTTGCTTCATGTTGATGATTTTTTATCATGCCCTTTCCAAGGGGCTAAAATATTTGTAAATGAAATTTTCCCTTGAGATAATTCTCTATCTCAATTCATATTAGGATCTTGTGTAAAATGCACAAGTGTAGAATTATTATTCTTCTCCTTTTCTTGAAATTGTTATTCCTTTAAGACCTTTTCATTTCCCTTCCTTTTCTTATTAGGGATTTCATCCATTTTTTGAATTGGTGACTTTACAAAACTATTTTTGCAACCATTTTCCTTATGTCTTCTAGACACTCAAAAATTAAATCTTTCCCTTGCTTGATTTGGGGATAATTAATGACAAATCGGACTTAATGATGTCTTGCTTTAGTGTTGTGAGGTGTTTTACACATCCACATTAGGTATTGGGCCCATTTTAACCCATCTTTCCACTAATTCAATATTGTAAAATATATCTAATTACATTTTCACATTAATCTAGAAGGCTTGTAAATTAAACATGATTTTAACCTAGTGTTGTAATGTGTTTTACACATTCACATTGGATGTTGTGCCTTTCTAGGCTATGTGAACCTCATTTTAATGTTGTAAAGTGTATTTAATCACACTTTCACATTGAACTTTGTGTCGCTAGCCCTAATTACCTTTTATATAATCATTAATAGTCCCTTATGATCCCATATTGTGCATCCCAAGGGTTATTTTGATCAAAGAACTAACTATGTCAACATAAAAACTAAAGTTCTTCATTCCCCGACATCCCAGCTAGCAAAAGAGCCCCTATGGGATGCATTCGCCACTTTGGGAAAATGAGTCCCATTCAAGTTAGACTAAGTCACCTAGAGTGTCGAATTAGTCTCATTTGGTCCATTTTTGAGGTTTGAGCTCTCAAAAAATTAGGTTTTAAGTTAAATTTTCTTCCATGTCGACCTTGGGGATCAAATTAATAATAATTTTAGGTGGATTTCCTATATAAAAAGCTCCTAAACCCTAATTAATAATTCATTCATTACTCATCCTCCATCTCAAGTCAATCAAGCTAGGGTTAGGTCATTTAGAGAGCATTCAAGACTACTTCTAAGGCATTCAAGGGTTGATTCTTCATTTATTATTGTATAAATTCAAGATCTATCATACTAGAAAGTTTCTAATTCTATTATTTCATGTTCATTCTTCATATTATTTCTTCACTTGGTCTAATTACCAAAAATGGGTTTCACCAAGGTAAACCCCTATTCCCTAACATTTAATATTTATCTCTCCTTCTTTGTGTGGTTGTAGATTTAGTTACCTTGAAGGGTTGGAGATCATTGAAGAATAAGTTGAAAACTTTTTGAAGTTACTTCCTTATTAGATAGATCAAAATATCCATAAAAAGTCACTTATAGTGCAAGAAATCAAAGTTTTAGATTCAGACACTTGGAGGAACAAAAAGAGGAGAACGAGAGCTTCCATTTCCACTTTCAAATTTTTAGAAAAGTCAAAGTGGAATTATATGACATTAGTAGCATATGAGTCCCAATATAGATATTTTTCAAAGATTTTTGTATATTCAGATACCTATTTGGCTAAAATAGGCCCCAACACAACTTTCTAGATCTGTGACTAAGTTGCCCAGAATGACGTATGAGTCCTAGTAGGTCAAAATTTCAAAATTAACAACATTTCTAGTCTTCACTCTATTCCTCAACACATTTCCAAGTGCACAAATTCAATTTTATAGTTTTTTGTTTTGCTTCATGGTCATTTAGTATATGTTTGCATACTACAGTGTGTTTACCAGCATTTTACATTTTCCAAGTTTTGCATTAGTAAGTAATCTCTTTTATCAATTTCTAACCTTTAGGACAATCCCCTTTGATATATTTCAGTCTCCTTTGCATTGAAATATCAAGGGTTTGTTCTTGAATGAAGTGTTGATCTTTGTCTCTCTCCTTTTAGGTGCAAAACCATAGAGGTGTAAGAGGTGACAAAAATATTTTCCACATTTTGGTGAACCTGACTTTTGAACATAGTAATTTTGATTTGGATTTCATGATCATCCTAGATTTATCTTACATTAACTTTATATTATGGTTTGCATTAGTTAATTGACATCTAGGGTTTCTAAAATTTTGCATTAGTGAATGTGCATATATATTGCATTTTTTTTGCATGTTGAATCATTAATTTTTTTGAAATTCTGCATTTGCATCTTAGGTCTACATCATACATCATAGAAAATATAAAAATGAATCAAAAATTTCTAAAAATTCTAAAAAAAATCCTCACTAGGGACTCATTCACCACCTTGGGTGAATTAGTCCCTTTGCACCCCTAAAACTATCATTTACAACATTGAAAACCTTGTTTTTTCACTTGTGTTTGCTGCCATTAACTATCTGCATCAGTTGGCTAAGTTTCTATTACATGCATTTCATTAGATCTAGCTTAAATTAGCTCATTTCATGCATTTCTCAATTTCAAATTTCATCTTTTAGGTTGTTGCATAATGTAGTTAGTGCATTACCTTGTTTCACATTAAGTTATTTCATTACACTTTATTTACTTTCTCATGTTAGCATGTGTTCTCTTCAAGCATTCCACGTTTCTAGAATATCAAGTGGATTGTATGATTCTATTTTTCATGGGCATCATCTAGGACAACAAAGTAAAAACTTTGATAAGCATGTTGCATACCCTCCTAGTACTTACTAGATTTGTAAGAATGTCACAACACAAGAGGATGCAAATGTAGACAATCATAATAATCATTCTTGTTCTTTTCCCAATGCCTCTCCTATTAGTGATGAAGGTATCTTGGTGAATGAAGATACAAGAATTGAGAGTCTTGATTGTCCCTCTCCTCTTCCCCCTTTGGAAGACACTAGAAAACAAGAATATGAGATCATAGAAACATTTCTAAACATCACCTTTCCCATTCTTCCTAACCATAACAATTAAAATTTTCCTTCTTCTAATATCCCTCCTCGAGGAAAAGAAGATAGGTTGGTGTTAGAATACATACCTATTAAGATTCATGGGAATCTTGTTCTTCCCTTCCCTAATGCTCCTACCATTTGGGATAATCTATTTGAAAATATTAGTGGTCCTTCCCTTGATGCCTCCCCTACTTGTGATGAAGCTAGTCTAACCATGGAATGTGGTGAACATATTACAAGCTCTCCTACTAGGGTAGATAATATGAAACAAGTGAATGCGACCTTTGAGAAAAAGGACAATCAAATAGATCCTTCTCCTAACATCCCCACTCATGCTAAACAAGACAATCCATCAATTGATAACTTTCTTACTTGCGATGAAGTTATTTTGGATTTCCTAACAACTCTCCTCCTAGGGAGGATACCATGGTGCAAGAAAAGGATAACAACATTAGAATCTGCTTCACTAAGGGATGTTAATATCATTCAACCAAAACTCATCCTTTACCCACCTAAAAAAAAACCTCAAAATCAAATCAAACCCGAGCTTGTCCTTTACCAACCTAAGAACAATGTATCATAGAAAATGAGTCATAATATCGTTGCTCATACATATAACACTAGAAACAATCCACAACCACAACAACCAACCTTGAAACCCTTACATTTTCCTAATCCTATCCTACCTAACCCTATCTTACTTGGTCCTTGTGGAAAGGAGTATGATCTTTTCAAGAAACTTAAGAATACTCATGCTAAGATATCATTATGGGACCTTATTCAAGCATCCCCTCACTACAACAACATGATTCAAACAACCTTACAACAAGTTCTAATTATCCCTTGTAATGTGAAACTGACTGATATAGTAACCATGATCCAAGGCATAGATCCTAACATTGTTTTCCACAAAAGTGAAATCCCCATTTGGAAGCACAAAAAGAAAATGATGCTTTTGTGATCATAGCTCAATGCAATATGATAGGGATAAAGCAAAACCTTGTTGACAATTTCTCACCACTTAATATGTGTAACGTAAACAATTTGGATAGGTTTCATGTTGATAAATCACACATTCAACCTAATTCTTTATCCCTTAATAGATTTGAAAATGTCGAAAAGAAACCGCTTGGGGTTATCACTTTACCTATTATAGTTGGGAATGCCTTATTGAAAACATAGATTCATGTTATGCCTCATGAAATTTCATGTAATATCCTTTTAGGCGGACCTTGGATTCATGTAATGAATGGGGTACCTTCTACTCTTCATCATAAAATGAAATACATCTACAAAAAAAAGTGTGCACACTTAACACTAATCCTGAGCCTTATAGTGTCTTAGAACTTGAGAAAAACAAAGCAAATCTCTTGAACACATTAACACCAACTACACAAGTGGAACCCATGCAACAAAAAGACAAATAAAAACACATTGATGAATTCACAAAGCTATTAGAATATGATTGGGGTTCCTTAGATTTTGAACATACATTCATGGGCGAGTACAAGATCATAAAAAATTCAAATAAAGGAAACAAACAAGGATTCATGTCAACACAAAACTCGAAATACCCTTCAAAAGAATCCACCTCAATCACTTTAGAAGAAAAATAAATTTACACAACAAACTCTAATGAAATTAATCATGAATAACCATTGTTCATAACCAAAAGAGATGAAAAAGCTTAATGGAAAATTTTATGAGCATATGAAACAACTTGGATATAGTGGAAAAGCATGTGGTTCTAGAGAACAAGGTATTCATGTCCCCATTGATCCTAACATGCAAGAAACAACTCATGGTCTTGGTTATTGTCCTTTGATAGAAATAAACAAGCCTTCACTCAACATCAACACCATCATAAAAAATTCCTCTAAGACAACCTTAACAATAGTAAATCTTGAAATGATAGACACTAGTGGTCTTGAAAGTTATCCTTTGTAATAAATGAAACAAAAAAATACATCTTTGCTTAATGTAAATATCATCTCACAAAACACTAATGATTTGAATTTTACACCCTCCTATAAAGGAGAGAACAAAATATCACAATCTAAAGAATCTTGCATAGATATGACATCTTGTACTAAGCAAGAGAAATCTTTGCAACAAACCATAGGAATATCTACCATTGATCAAGAGGGTATCCTATCAAGATTCCTCCAAGATCATGGTATATGCCTTCCTCCATGAACTCGAAAGAAATTTTATTAGAATACTTCATTTTTTTTCCTATCACAAATTCCATGGTCATTCTACTAATGAATGTAAAGCTTTGAGTAGTAAAATGCAACATCCTCAGCAGTTTGGTACTCTCCCTTATGTGGGGTCACCTAATTCCTCTAATCAATACCGATTTTCTCTCTAGCATGTTTCTTATCAATCATTTCAGCCCACCCTTGTCATACACTAAGTGGGGGTAAGGGGATAGGAATCCAAGTCCTCAAATGTCACTTGTTGTTGGCTCTTTTGGATAGTTTTTAAATCCTTTCATAAACATATAAGAGCAAGCTTGGGACATGAATGACATGCCTTAAGATGGCTCACATGTGACATACTACCATTTTCATGATGTAGCTTATTGGAAACACATGACTTGGCGTAGGGCTTTCCACATTGGCTCTCATGTCTCCTTTCATTTATCATTGGCTAATTTAAAGAAATTTCTCATAGTAATGGTGTTAATAACCACTTTAAAGTGGGGGCATACACTGACACTTATCATGTTTCATTGTGTGATTTCTTTCTTTTTGTCACATGTCCTTTTCTTGGTGGTGTCATTGGGCTTGATTCACTCCAAGAGTGTGACACTTCTTTGACACAATCTCTCTTGGATAAATTAAGAATGATGCTCCCTAAGATGATACCTTGCACTAACTAAGCAAAATCCCTTTGAAAATTCCTTGCACTATTTTGCATTTATAATGTCTATGAGTTTCAAGCATACAAGGTTTTGTTTGCCTCATGGAGCTCAAAAATCATTTTTGTGTGACACCTTATAGAATTTATCAAGAGGTATAACTTTGGTATGGTTGAGTGGGAAGCCCATTTTGAGGCATGACTTTCCCCATAGCCACATGGGTGTGTGTGAGTACATACCAACCATGAGTGTGTGTTTCTCACCTTTCAGGACTTCTCACCTAGTGGTCAACCTAAAGTTTTGTCTCCTTAGAGTGAGTATGCACTTTGGGACAAAAAAAATAGATTTGATCCACATCGTGTTGAACAAATGGTCAAAGCTTGATCTGCCTTTTTATTTTTGGTCATTTGTACTTCTCTTCCTTCAAGTTATTGTCATTGCATGATTATGTATCTTTTTTTACTACAAATCACTCACCTTGTGTGTGTCCTTTTTCACTTATGTTGGTTTGAATTAGGATCTTGAATCTTGGGGACTTGACTATCTCCTTCATCTTTGTTATCCTAGACCATCTACATTGGTGCAATTGGACCCATCTCGAATGTCTACTTTATTGTGAGTTTAAGGAAAGTTCATCCTCTCACTAAAGTGGAGGCTAAATGTGCACACCAAAAAAGTATGCCATTTTCCTTGTTTGATTTAGGGATAATTAATGACAAATTGGACTTAATGATGCCTTGATTTAGTGTTTTGAGGTGTTTTACACATCCACATTAGGTCTTGGGCCTATTTTAAGCTAGATTAACCTATCTTTCCCCTAATTCAATATTGTATTTAAAATATATTTAATTGCATTTTCACATTAATCTAGGAGGCTTGTAAATTAAACCTAATTTTAATCAAGTATTATAATGTGTTTTACACATTCACATTGGATGTTGTACCTTTCTAGGCTATGTGGACCTCATTTTAATGTTGTAAAGTGTATTTAATCCCACTTTCACATTGAAATTTGTCTCCCTAGCCCTAATTACTATTTATATCATTATTAATAGGCCCCTATGACCCCATATTTTGCATCTTGGGGATTATTTCAATCAAAGACCTGACTATATCAACATAAAAGCTAAAATTGTTCATCCCTCGACATCCCAACTAGCAAAAGAGCACCTATGGGACCCATTCGCCACTTTGGGTGAATGAGTCTTGTTGTGTGGTCTCACAACACACCCCAAGACTGAAAATAATTGGGGACCGAAGTGAAAAAATATAACTCTTATGGCAGGAGCTAATATATTGGAAGATCACCATAAGTGAAGAGAAAAAAAGAGAATTTTTGATAAAAGAAAGTACTTTGTATTGTAAGTGTTTTATACACCAGGTACCAGGTACTAGAAACATAAAGAAGGAAAAAGATAATGTGAAGTTAAAGTAAAGGGCTCTAATCTGGTAAGCATGAGTTTGGTAAGAGGGAATCTAGTATAATGGAGTTTTGGTATAACTGGGGTCTGGGAAAGTAAGTGGGTAAAGTTGAATACTGGATATCGAGTACCGGATTGCAATGTGAAATGAAATGTTAAAATTTTAAATTTTTCTAATGACCCTGGTGATCTAGTATATGGACAAGGATTTATCATATTCTTTTTGAAAGATGTGTTAATTATGGAATTTTTGTACTAACAATTGAATAATGGTTTTATTTACATGAGATGTTATTATGTTTTTTTTTAAAGGGATTTAATATATGGAATTTTAGATTGTAGGAGATGTCGATTGTGATGCAAAGCTCGGGTATGGACGGTCAGGAAAATTGTATTTGCGAACAAAATTTATGTTATTACTAGGTTCAATGATGCACTTAAGGAGCTCATGTTGGAACATAGTTCGTTGCAAAGATGTTCCAATTACTAGAATATTGGGATGTTGGAGTTCAAGCATGTAGTAATAAAGTGTATCTATTCTAGGAGTAATTTATTCCTAGAATGTTCAAATCAAGGAACCTGAGATATAGGATTTTGACTTCCACCTGATCACTCTGATATAATGGGAAGCTCCTATATACCTTTGTTTGGATATATTTGTTCGATTTCAGAAGGAATCCTAACAAAGAGGAAAAAGTAGAACCCAAAGAGGTTCAAAGAGTAATTGGAGTTGACTTCCATTTACTTCAATTGCAATTCTCCTATTAGTCATAGTATTGCACGTTCCCTGATGAGATTGGTCTCTTAAATTTCCTCTCATATAATTTTCTTATCCTATATGAGCCTTGTGTTCTATAAAAGGCCAGAGGATGCTTCATTTTTCTTTTATGTTTAGAATTTGTGGATGTTAGAGGAGCATAAAATTTTAAATTTTGTTCTTTTCCCCTATGTTTTGAACCATTCCATCATAAACCTTTGTATGCACATAGACAATAATTGATATCAGAGCTTTATGGATAGCTACCTATCTTAGTATCTTCTGTAGTTGGTTTTGTAAGTTTGGTTGAACAATATTGTATGTTGCACTATTTAAGGGTGCATACAGATTCAATGAACCTACTCAATGTCCATAAATGAAACCCTCTCTTTAAAATCTTACACCATTTAATATGTAGCTGTGAAGCAATCTAGCGAAATATAAAGCGGTTTGCTCTGTTTTGATTAATTCTTTGGAGCATCCATGGAGAATAACTGGGAGACACTTTTATTTTTTAGATTTTTTTTAATACTTTCATTTAGAATAGATGTTTAATATTTGAAAATGTTCCAAAACATATAAATGAATGGAATAAATTTTAATGAAAATCTTTTATTTTCCATGAAGTTGTTGAATGCTTAATGCTAAATCTACTTAAGTGATAGCAATGAATTTGTGACGTTTCATGAAATATTATGTCAAAATATTTTGGTTTCATGAGGTTCAAGTTTATTTATTCAATTTGAAATTTTATCTAAAATATTCAAAGAACAATTATTTTTCCCCTTGGGATTAACACCAAATAAAACATCATTAGCCGAGAGCGACCCCAGTGCAACCATGCCCTGGTTATCAAAGACTTTGGATTGAATGAAATCCAATCTTTGTCCTATGAATGTAGAATTTCCCCTTAGGTTTTCTTTGTTTCATATCTTTGAAGAAGGATAGGATCTTCACAGTCTTTTCTATGGAAATTTTATTTGATCTGTTTACTGCGAGTAAAACCATCATTAATAGGAACTGGTGCTAGAAGGAGGGCAACACACATCTCTCTCTTGTTTCTTTCATATTTTAGGTTCATCATTTGTAATTGGAGAATTATGCTTTGAAATGTTATTACTAAATATGGCAAGAAGATTGTAAATGAGAAACTGAATGCAAGTTGGTTTTCATTATGGAAATTTGAAAACCTTGTAAAATATTTAATCAAGAACTGCATCCTTTGAGTTTTTTAACTTTTGGGAGAGTCACTAAGTGTAGAATTCACGATACAACTGATCACAGTGAACTTGAGTGTGGATTTTTTTTAACTAGGGTAAGTTTGGACATAAGTGGAGCAATTTTGTTAATGGAAGAAGTTTTAACTACAAAAAGAAAGGGATTGTTGACTAGAAAAACACCCTGCCCTAGTGGAGTTGGAAATATTAAAAAATTAATCAATAAACCGAAATAATTAGAAAATTGTGATTATTTTAAAGAAAATTCTAATGTTTTGTAGGGGAATATGCGAGAATGTCGAAATTCAAAAATATTTCATCACAAACAAGGAAAAGACATGGATGAATCATCATTCCTTGTATATGTGGAAAACACAGATAACGAGACAGAGAGGGAAAATCGAGTAGGAAACGTGTGTATTGTGCTTCAAGCTAGAAATTCATCAGCTATAAAAAGACATTTTCTTGATTTTATACAAGATACAAAATATTAAGGTTTTACTTTATCTCTATCTGATAGCAATTGATATAAATAGTGATATATCTTGGTCTAACAAAATGAAAAGTGAAGACAGGGTTGAAGATACGAAGATTTTCAGAAGAGAAAGAAATAGAGAAATAAACACAGTCATTCATGGAAATGGACCAAGGCTCGGAGAAGGTACAATATTGTTGCATCAGATGAAATGCGTGTAATCTATCTCTAATGAGATCATTTTCATACATTTGAGCCAGATTTTGGGTAAGTACACCTTTGAATTTATGATGTTTAAACACAAAAAATTTAAGGTATTCCATTATTATAGTAGAATATTGAAAATTTTGATAAGAGAATTTAAAGACAAATCTACTGTAATACATACTAAAACTATAGAGGAAATAGCCATAGAAATTGAAATAATTTTTTTTGTTAGAGTTAGGGTAGTTAGGGTTAGTTTAGTTTTTTTTTCTAGCTTAGTTTTTTTTTAGGTTTTTCTTTGTGTTTGTTTTTCTTTCTTTCTTTGTTTTGTTTTGTTCTTCATTTTGCTTGGTCTCTGCATTATCAAATTCTGCCTAAATTCATCTTATGCATGAAAGTGAAATTCAAACATTTTGTAAAACTGAATTGAAAATGAAATAATAAATCCATGCATAGTAAAACACATTTTTAAAAGAGATGTCATATATATAGATATATATATATTGTGTGTGTGTGTGTGTGTGTGTGTGTGTGTGTGTGTGTGTGTGTGTGTGTGTGTGTGTGTGTGTGTGTGTGTGTGTGTGTGTGTGTGTGTGTGTATCACATATATACATCCGATCTCAAAATTCTCGTTCAAAAAATCAAAAAAGGTTCAAAAAAGAAAAGTAAGCAAAGTTGCAAATGATAGTAGCCATTCAATTAGTTTGGGATGCCTCTTCTATTAGGGCTAAATACCCTATGTAGGTGAGTTCTCGGTGAGTTTCAAAGTATTGGATATGGAGATTAGTGAGAAAGGGAAAAGGTGGAGCCACTTCCCCATGTTCCACGAACCAAGTAATATCATCCATTGAGGGAATCCCAATGCTCAAATGTGCAACAACTAAGATGGTTTCCAAATTCTCCGAGAATTTGGGCTTCACTATTAAGTTGGCAACAATGTGAACATCTTCAATAGGTAGCCCAATGTCCAGAAGTGACGCTACAAAGTGAGAAGCTATGTTAGAGTAAAAATGGAAGTAGCGGCTGGATGCAACATATCTTTCCCCAAGGACTAAGCATAAGTTTGGCACAGTGAAATTGGAATTCCTAATGATAAATACCTTTTCAAGACTTTGTGGTATGATGCTCCCCAAGAAAAGATTTTGTCTATGAGAACCTAAGAAAATTGGAGTATCCATAGCTAAGAAGTGAATGCAAAGAAACAAAACAGAGCATAATTATAGAAAACATATTAAAAAGAGAAATAAAAGAGAGGTGTGGAGAATTTGAGAAGAAATGCATGAATTTATAGAGAGTCATATGTAGAGTTGTGGTACATAGTTGCCTTGAGTAATTGTTTTTTTTGGAAATTTTATGCGAGGTGGCAGCTGAACAATAATCTTCAGAATTAAAAGTTAAATAAAATTAATTCTTTACACATATCTGGTGAAGTTGCTTCAAATTTGACTGGTACACAGATTTCAAATTAAGCAAGTTGGTGATTTTGAAATTAATAGTTGCCATTTAAAATTAAAAAAAAGTCATATTAATTATGGAGGTGTTATGTGTGTAGACTACATAGGAGAATGAAACCGAAAAGGCGATACACGCCATCACCCGAGTAAGTTCAAAGGATAATACGTGTTGAGCAAGGGATGAGAATTTAATGCAAAATAATGTGATCATGTTTCAAGTTAATCATGAAATTTTGATCCATTAATGAAGTGTAACACCATCAAGTTGAGATAGTTAGCTGAAGTTTTAGAAGTTTCCATAAAATTTAATCGGAAGTATGATAACTAATGTTTTTAAATTTAGATTTAAATTTGGTGATTAAGTTGTCTATTGCTAAATTTTAATTTATGCATATTTTCTAGCATATAGCAAGCTACAGTTAACTAGGATTTGGCATAGTTAGTGAAATTTAGCTAGAAACACACACCTATAGGGAATCATTAAATAAGTTTTTGGGAAGTAGTCAATTGATGAAGGGATTTACATTGAATGAAAAATCAAAAAGTAACCTTCGCTACCACTATAATTCCCAACCTAATAGCGGCGCTTCACTACTTACAAATTGATAAGTGAGCTATTATTGCAATATATCAAAAGTGAAAATGAGCTATCATTCCTATATCAAAAAAAAAGAAAAAGATATGAACTGTTTAGGCTATCCAAATAACTCTACCAGGGCTATGGAGGCCTAAACATTAGTAGAGCTATGTTTGGGGTAATTATGGAGATAACCTTGTTGGGGCTATGGACGCTTGAATTGCAGCAAGGCTCTATCCCTGGTTGGATTTGGAGGATTACTATATTATGTAGTTCATGTTAATGAACTGATTATTTTTACTAAGTTCAGAAAAATGGAATTAATCAAAGCACACACAGATGTTTCTGGTGGAGCTTTACTTTTTATTCCATAATCTGGGTAAAGGTAGAAAGTTATTTAAAAAAATATGTATAAGTTTTAATTTACAACTGGTGATTTAATTTCAAGTTTGATTTAAATTTGGTTTTAGTGGTTGCAAGTTGTTGTGTGGTCTCACAAAATGCCCCAATACTTAAAAGACTTGGGGACCGAAGTGAAAAAATATAACTCTTATGGAAAGAGCTAACAAATTGGAAGGTCACTAGAAGTGAAGAGAAACGAAGAGGAGTCTTTGATAAAACAAAGTACTTCATATTGTAAGTGTTTCGTACATTGGGTACTAGGTACCAGAAACACAAGAAAGGTGAAAGGTAACGTGAAGTTAAAGTGAAAGGCTCTGGTCCGGTAAGCACGAGTCTAGTAAGAGGGAGTCTAGTATAATGGAGTTCTGATATAACCGAGGTATGGGAAAGTAAGTGGGTAAAGTTGAATACGAGATACTGGGTACCAGGTCGCAATGTGAAATGAAATGTTAAAATTTTAATTTTTTCTAATGATCCTAGTGATTCAATATATTTATAAGGATTTATGATATGCTTTTCAAAGATGTCTTAAATATCGAATTTTTGTACTAACATTTCAATAATGGTTTTACTTACATGAGATGTTATTATGTTTTTTTTTTAAAGGGATTTAATATATGGAGTTTTTGATTTCACGAGATACCGATTGTGATGCCAAGCTCAGGTATGGATAGTCAGGAAAATTGTATTTGTGAACAAACCTAATGTTATTACCAGGTTCGATGATGCACTTAAGGAGCTCATGCTAGAACAAAGTTCATTGCAAAGATGTGCCAATTACCGAAATACTAGGATGTTGGAGTTCAAGCATGTAGTAATAAAGTGTATCTATTCCAGGAGTAATTTATTCTTGGAATGTTCAAATCAAGGAACTTAAGATATAGGAGTTTGACTTCCACCTGATCACTCTATTATAATCGAAAGCTCCTATATGCCTTTGTTTGGATAGATTTGTTCTATTTCATAAGGAATCCTGACAAAGATGAAAAAGTAGAACCCGAAGAGATACAACAAGTAATTGGAGTTGACTTCCATTGACTTCAATTTCAATTCTTCTATTGGTCACAATATTCTACATGCCTTGATGAGTTTGGTTCCTTAGATTTCCTCTCATGTAGTTGGCTTATAATATCTGATCCTTGTGTTCTATAAAAGGCCAAAGGATGCTTCATTTATATTTTAAGTTCAGAATTTGTGGATTGCAAAGGAGCATAAAATTTTAAGTTTTGTTATTTTTTCCTATTTTCTTAACCATTCTGGTGCAAAACTTTGTATGCACATAGACATTAATTGATATAAGAGCTTTATGGATAGCTACCTATCTCATTATCTTTTGTAGTTGGTTTTTGTAAGTTTAGCGGAACAAGACTGTATGCTTCACCACTCAAGGGTGCATATAGAACCTACTCAATGTCCATAAATGAAACCCTCTCTTTAAAACCTTACACCATTTTATACGTAGTTGTGAAGCAATCTGGTTAAATATAAAGCATTTTGCTCTGTTTTGATTAATTCTTTGGGGCATCCATGGAGAATAACTGGGATAAACTTTTATTTTTTAGTATTTTTTTCATACTTTGTTTTAGAATAGATGTTTAATATTTGAAAATGGTCCAAAAGATATAAATGAATGGAAAGAATTTTGTTGAAATATTTTATTTTCCATGAAGTTGTTGAATGCTTAATGCTAAATCTACTTAAGTGATAGCAATGAATTTGTGATGTTTCATGAAATATTATGTCAAAATGATTTGGTTTCATGAGATTCAAGTTTATTGATTCAATTTGAAATGTTATCTAAAATTTTCAAATAACAATTATTGTTCCCATTGAGATTAACACCAAATATCACATCATTACCCAAGAGTGACCCTAGTGAAACCATGACCTAGTTATCAGAGACTTGGGATTGAACAAAAGCCAATCTTTGTCCTATGAATGTAGAATTTCCCCTTAGGTTGTCTTTGTTCCATATATTTCAAGAAGGATAGGCTCTTCGTGCTCTTGTCTGTGGAGATTTTATTCTATCTGTTTACTACAAGTAAAACTAACATCAATAGGAACTGGCACTAGAAGGAGGGCGTCACACATCTCTCACTTGTTTCTTTGATATTTTAGGTTTCATCCTTTCGAATTGGAGAATTGTGCTTTTAAATGTTATTCCTAAATTTTGCAAGAAGCTTGCAAATGAGAAACTGAATGCAAGTTGGTTTTCATTATGCAAATTGGAAAAAAATGTAAAATGTTTAATTAGGAATTGCATCCTTTGAGTTTATTTACTTTTGGGAGAGTCACCGAGTGTAGAATTCATGATACAACTGATCACAGTGAAATTGAGTGTGAAATTTTTTTAACTAGGGTAAGTTTGGCCATAAGTGGAGCAATTTTGTTAACGAAAAAAGTTTTAACTATAAAAAGGGCTTCCCCTAGTGGAGTTGGAAATATTAAAAAATTAACCAATAAAAAAATAGTTAGAAAACTGTGATTATTTTAAAGAAAATTCTAACGTTTTGTAGGGGAATATGCGAGAATGTCGAGATTCAGAAATATTTCATCACAAACAAGGAAAAGACATGGATGAATCATCATTCCCTGTATACATGGAAAAAATAGATAATGAGATAGAGAGGGAAGATTGAGTGGGAAATACATGTATTGTGCTTCAAGCTGGAAATTCATCAGCTATAAAAATACATTTTCCTAATTTTATACAAGATATAGAATATCAAGATTTTACTTTTTCTCTTTCCAATAGCAATATAAATAGTGATATATCTTGGTCTAACAAAATGCAAAGTGAAGACAGGGACGATAATATGAATATTTTCAAAAGAGAAAGAAATAGAGAAATAAACGTAGTCATTCATGGAAATGGACTAGGGCTGGGAGAAGGTATAATATTGTTGCATTAGATGAAATGTGTGCAATCAGTCTCTAATGAGATAGTTTTCATACATTTGAGCCAGATTTTGGGTAAGTACACCTTTGAATTTATGATGTTTAAATGCAAAAAAATTAAGGTTTTCCATTATTACAGTAGATTATTGAAAATTTTGATAAGAGAATTTAAAGAGAAATCTGCTATAATTTGTACTAAAACTATAGAGGAAATTTCCGTAGAAATTGAAATTATTTTTTTTGTTAGAGTTAATCTTTTGTGATGTTAGAGTTAGGGTAAATAGGGTTGGTTTAGTTTTTATTTCTAGCTTAGTTTTTTTTAGCATTTTCCTTTGATTTTTTTTTGCTTTCTTGCTTCATTTTGTTTTCTTGTTCTGTTTTCTACTTCTCTACATTAGCAAATTCTACTTAAATTTATCTTATGCATGAAAGTGAAATTCAAACATTTTGTAAACTTGAACTGAAAATGAAACATAAATCCATGCATAGTAAAACACACTTTTAAAAATATTCCAAAAAGATATATGTTTGTGTGTATCACGTATATACATCATATATCAAAATCCTCATTCAAAAAATCATAAAAGGATCAAACAAGAAAACTGAGCAAAGTTGCAGACAATAGTAGCCATTCATTTAGTTTGGATGCCTCTTCTATCAAGGCTAAATACCCTATGTAGGTGAGTTCTCAGCGAGTTTCAAAGTATTGGATATGGAGATCAGTGAGACATGGCCAAAGTGGAACCACTTCCTTGTGTTCCAGGAACCAAGGAATATCATCCATGGAGGGAATCCCAGTGGTTGTATGTCCAACACCTAAGATGGTGTCCAAATTCTCCAAGAATTCGAGCTTCACTATTAAGTTGGCAGCAACGCAGATGTCTTTAACGGGTAGTCCTATGTCTACAAGTGATGCTACAAAGTGAGAAGCTATGTTAGAGTAAAAAAAAAAGTAGCAGTTGGATGCAACATATCTTTCCCCAAGGACTAAGAATAATTTTGGCATAGTGAAATTTGAATTCCTAATGATAAAGACCTTTTCAAGCCTTTGTACTGTGATACTCCCCAAGAAAAAACTATGTCTATGAGAACAACCTAAGAAAATTGGAGTATCCATGGCCAAGAAGCAAATGAAAAAACACAAAATAGAGTGTAATTACAAAAAACATATTAAAAAAGATAAAGAAATGAGAAGTGTGGAGTATTTTAGAAGAAATGCATGAATTTATAGAGAGCCATAACCAGAGTTGTGGTACATAGTTGCCTTGACTAATTTTTTTTTTTGGAAATTGTTTGCAAGGTGGCAGCTCAACAATAATCTTTTTAATTAAAAGTTAAATAAAATTAATTCTTTACACATATTTGTTGAAACTACTTCAAATTTGAGCAGTACAAAATTTATGAATCAAGCAAGTTGGAAATTTCAAAACTAATAATGGTCATTTCAAATAAAAAAAGCCATATTAATTATGAAGCTATGTTATGTGTGTAGAATACACAGGAGAATGAAGCTAGAAAGGTGATTCATGTCATCACCCATGTAAGTTTAAAGGATAATATGTGCTGAGCAAGGCATGCAAATTTAATGTAAAATAATGTGATTGTTTTTCAAGGTAATCGTGACATTTTGATCCAATAATGAAGTGCAGTGCTCTCAAGTTGAGATAGTTAGCAAAAGTTTTAATAGTTGCCATAAAATTTAATTGAAAGAGTGGTAAATAATGTTTCTAAATTTATATTTAAATTTGGTGATTAAGTTGTCTATTGCTAAATTTTAATTTAAGCATATTTTCTAACATATAGCGAGCTACAGTTAGCTAGGATTTGGCATAATTAGTGAAATTTAGCTAGAAACAAACATCTACAGGGAATCATTAAATAAGTTTTTGGGAAGTAGTGAATTGATGAAGGGATTTACATTGAATGAAAAATAAAAAAGTAACCTTCGCTACCACTGTAATTCCCAACGCAATAGCGGTGCTTCAATTCTTGCAAGTTGATAAGAGAGCTATTATTGCAATATCAAAAGTGAAAATGAGCTATCATTGCTATATCATTAAAAAAAAAATCAACTCTTTAGGCTATTCAAATAACTCTACCAAGGCTATGGAAACCTAACCAGCATTAGAGCTATGTTTGGGGGAATTATGGAGATAACCTTCTCAGGGCTATGCATGCTTGACTGGTAGCATGGCTCTATCCTTAGTTGGCTTTCGAGGATTACTGTATTATGTAGTTCAATGTTAATGAACTGTTTCTTTTCATTAAGCTTCAAAAAGTGGAATTAATTAGAGCACACATGGATGTTTCTGGTGGAGTTTTACTTTTTTATGCCAGAATCTAGGTAAAGGTAGAATTTTTTTTTTTTAAGAGATGTATAAGTTTGATTTAAATTTGGTTTTATTGGTTGCAAGTTGTTGTGTGGTCTCACAACATGCCCCAAGACTGAAAAGACTTGGGGACCCAAGTGAAAAAATATAACTCTTATGGCAAGAGCTAACAAATTGGAAGATCACTGGAAGTGAAGAGAAAAGAAGAGGAGTCTTTGATAAAAGAAAGTACTTTGTATAGTAAGTGTTTCATACACCGGGTATCGAGTACTGGAAACACAGAAAAGGTGAAAGGTAATGTGAAGTTAATGTGAAATGCTCTAGTCTAGTAAGCTCCAGTCCAGTAAGAGGGAGTCTAGTATAATGGAGTTCTAGTATAACCCAGGTTTGGGAAAGTAAGTAGGTAAAGTTGAATACTAGATGCCGGGTACCAGATTGCAATGTGAAATGAATGTTAAAATTTTAAATTTGTCTAATGATCCTGGTGATCTGGTATATGTACAAGGATTTATGATATGCTTTTTGAAAGAGGTGTTAATTATGGAATTTTTGTACTAACATTTGAATAATGGTTTTATTTACTTGAGATGTTATTATGTTCTTTTAAAAAAAAGGATTTAATATATGGAATTTTTGATTGAAGGAGATATCGATTGTAATGAAAAGCTCGGGTATGGATGGTCAGGAAAATTGTATTTGCAAAAAGACTTGATGTTATTACCAGGCTTGATGATGCACTTTAGTTCAAGCATGTAGTAATAAAGTGTATCTATTCTTGGAGTAATTTATTCCTAGAATGTTCAAATCGAGGATCCTGAGATATAGGAGTTTGACTTTCACCTAATCACTCTGTTAAAATGGGAATGTAGTGCCCACCCCGTTTCAGTCATCGTGATGTCAAGTAAATAGTTATTAGTAATGTCATGATGATGTGGTGATTTTATTATTTAATTTAAATTTAAGGTTATGAGGTAACACTAATAATATGTTTGGATTTGATTAATAAAATTAATTTAATTATAAGGTTACCTGTTTCGTTTGGAATTAAACAAAGAATTAGATTCAATAATAAACGTTAATTTAATTATATTTGGGAGTTAGTTATTTAAATTAATCGATAAGCCGAGGAAAGGTAATTATCATTTTATGATTAAATTCGCTTAATAAATTTAATAGTATTAGAGAGGATTAAATATATTAAAATTGCACTTAAGTTTGAATAAAGGTAAAATCGAGAAAAGCTAGTAAAAGTTTGGTATCTAATTATAATTGATAAGTTAATAATGTTATTATGGTAAGTAATGTGACGAAATAAATTCTAATAAAATAAAATGAATTAAATAAACCAAACTCAAATATCCTAATTAAGTAATTAAGTAAATAAATAAATGAAATAAAATAAAATGGGAATTTATTATTACCTATGTGAAATAAGCACACAAAGAAATATTATTTCAATTGGAAGATTTCGTTATGGGAAGGTGAAAAGACATTCGGTTGGGAATTCGTTCTGGATTGGGAACGGATCAAGAAAGTAAAAAAAGGGGGTTGGCGGGTTTGAAGGGTTGCTCCTTCTATCATGGATTGTTCGGCACAGGGTTTTCATTCCAGACAACATTGATTTACAATGCCAATTGAAATTTCTTGTCAATGCTCTCTGGAAAAGAGTACTATTTTCTTTCCCCTCTCTATATTTTTGATATGTTGTGTGCGAATTGTAAATCATCCTGAAGATTCAAATTTAATGGGTTGCTAGGGTTTTGGTTTAAGTTTTTATGATATGGTTTTCAATTTATAATCATATGCAGTGGTTTCAATCTATATATATATTTAATGTGAATGATTATAAAGAGTTAGTTACGTATAGCAGTGTGGAAGTTTGTATCTTTTGCATTAGATTATTTCATAAAATTTTTGGTTATAGTTGTAGATATCCTTCTGTTATGGTAGCGGCAGTACCTTAGGGTGATTGAGTCAAATAAACTCCCTAGTTCTTTTGGAATCTCTCCCTGGAATATAGAATGTTGTAGAGGCTTAAATAATCTCTCTGATTGTATCGTCAACTTGTCTCAGCTACGGCTCTTGAACAATAATAGAAACTTTTTTAAAGGTTTAAATAACCTGCTTGATCACTTTGACAATCTAACACAGTTGTAGCACTTGAAAATAAATATTGTCAAATACTAACATAATAAAAGAGCTCTCCATCGATCATGGTAAAGTTTCATTTTCAACTTCAAACTTGAGCTCGTCTCTGTAAACTCACCAGCAATAGAGTTGTTGTACATTAATGCTCTGTCTCTTAAGTTATGTGTTTGCACCTCACCTTTCTTCTTCTCTTCCGCCTTGTGAGTAATACGTGAAGATTTGTTAGTAATGCAATTAGATGGCGATATTTCCAAAATTCACTTTCCAATATGAATGGCCTCTCGCATTTTTGCAACCGTAACCATCTCAAACTTGGAGGAAGCTTGGTTCATCTGTCTTCTCTGATGCAATCAATGAGCAGATTGTTCAAGTGAAGAAATTGAGGACCAATGAGTAGATTATTTAATTCTCTTGGTCTGCGCAATGTTTCAAGCCCTTGCCAGTTACTTCCGTTCAGTCGAAGCTGAGAGAAATTGATGTTATTGGATATAGTGCTTAGATGAGCTCCTTCACATAGTCTAGAAATCTAAATTTATAAAACCTCCCTGAAACCATAGGCAAAACTATCACAGCTACAACGTCAAACTTGCAAAAGTGTAGTAAATTAAATAGTCTCTCTGGCTTCTTTGATAACCTGTCTCACTTGCTCACTTGAACATGGTAGGGTGTATAGATTTAAATAAACTCTCTAGTTCTGTTTGCAATCTGTTCCAACCGTCTCACTTGGTCTTGATGAGAAATTTATAAGTTTAAATAATCCCTTTAGTTTCATGGGAAATTGTTAGAAAAGAATGTTATCTTGGTTGTAAAATTAATTATTATAATATATAATGAAATTGGTGACACATTAGAATATCAGGAATTAGAGTTATGCTTTTGTAACTAAATAGGTTTAAGGTAAATATTGTGCAAAGGGTATATTCTTTTATTGCTGTGAAGACCTTGTTTTTATGTAATATTCGTAATATTAGTAGTTAAGGAAACTACATTGAAAGATGTTTAGTTAATGAAGTGAATGAATTAGAATAGATTAACTAAAAATATTAATTTTATTTAGGTTAAGGTTGTGCTGTGAAGGATTAGATTTTTATCCCAGCTAGATAAATGATCTCTTAATTGTAATCAGAAAGTGAAGTTATATATATATATTTGTTTTATAATAATTAGGTTGGATATTGGTTGAGGTGAGATATAATTAAAGGATCTTGTTCTGAATAAATAAAGTTATTAATTGTTGGCAGGAAATCTTACCAGGTAGTTAGTCATTAGGTGTTAAGGATGGTGCAGTTAGAATTCTCACATTTGTTACCTTAAGAGGAAACATATGTCCTTTTTGAATATTATTAATCATTGTCTCTAAGTTAGGATGGAAAAATAGGTTAAAAGTTTCAACGTGAGATTTAAATTAAGGAAAATTATAATATAAAGTATATCTTGAATTTTCTTATATGTTCTCTTAATTGGTGATTTAATTTTAAAGTATTAATTTCATGATATCTTTTAATTGTTTTATATTTCTTTTAGAATGAAGTAAATGTTATCTTAATATCTAGCTCCTCGCATGCTTTTAGGGTTGGCTAATGGATACTCTTGGCAAATAGGTAGTTGGTTACTTAGAATAAAATATTGCCACAATTACTTGTGAATTATTGTGCCAGGGAATGAATTAGGTAAATAATTAAAGAGAAAATGGTTATTTCGATGGGTTGCTTAGTAAAATATTATTTAACAAAAGATTTTAACGGAATAAACATTATTGAATTAGGTATTTAATTTTGTTGTAGATAAATGAACTGTGTATTTAGTTAAAGTAAATCGATTTATATGGTTAATTAAGTTTTAGGGTTCACTAAAGGAGATAAGTGATTCTACATTTACATAGTTCTTTTACTTGAAGGTTAAATGATAAAGTTATTTTTAAGTGAGGATAAATTCCAGGTTCATAGGTTAATTAATTTAAATGATACTGATTAAGTGTTAAATGGTTTTAATTACCTTTTTGTTATCTAATGAGTCTGTGAATGATAATTATTTATCAAATTACTATGTGAAATAATCCATTAGTATCGTCACCTTAGTATTATAATAAAGTTGTAAATTATAGAATTGTCATCTTAGTATTACATTTTAAAGTTATAATTAGGATTCGTATTAAACAGTTGATGGAGTTGGTTATCTTATAGATGATATAGTTATTTTAAATATAATTATTTGTAGTAAATACTCTCTTAATGAAATTAAGTGGATATGTTAAAATAAGTGGTAAGAACGTTGAAATAATGCTTAAATTAAAGGAAGGTCATTATGGTTATAATGTGTGAGTAAATGTGTTTTAAACAAAGTGTTTTGATTACTGGTTTAAGTGATATTTAATTGTTTTAAGTTGGGTGTTATTTATGGGATATTTATGGAGATGTCTTGATGGCCTGTTCATTGTAAGTGTTTTAAGATAGTGTTCTTCAAGGTTGATGTGTTTGATGGTTTCCTTGTATGGAATTATGTGTGTAAAATGGGAACCCGTATTATTGTTCATGATGGTTTTAATTTGTGTTTGGAAGAGTACGCTTGATAATTAGTGTCTTATGGCTTATAACATCAGATTATATCTTCACTTTGCAATATTGTGATATCCTTAAATGATGGAAATTATTGATCGTTAGGATAATGTTCTTTTTAGGTGGTTTCAAGTTACTTCTTATTGAATGAATGGATATATTATATTTGAATTAGTCGATTTATGGATTGTTTTGATAGATCCTTTCAATGTGACTTTTCATGAGTTGATTTTGAGTTAGGGACTTTCTCTCATTTAACTTACATTTCTATATGTCTTCTTTTGCTCTTTACCTAAGTGGCAAGTTGGTTAATGTTGTCTTTGTCTTGATTGACGGTTCTGCTTGAGTGTTAATGAGTCAAATTAAAAGTTCTTTGAGTTATGGGTATTTCGAGAGGAGAAAATAGAGGTTTCCCTTGGATGTCCGATTTAGTTCATATCGAAGTTGTTGATGTTGTTTAAGGGAATTGTTGATCTTATTTTGATGTATTCTCTCATCATATTTGAATTGAAAATAGTTTTTCAAGGTTTTGCTTTTATGGTTGTCAGATTTTCATGGGGAAACCCTAGTGTAACTTTTTGAGAGTCTTCCAGAGGCTTGTTTTTATGGTTGGTCCATGTTTTCTCTCTATGTGCCTTTGTACTGGCAAGTATTTTTGTATCATTATTTTGAAATGGTTGTACGAGACTTTGTGAGACTCTGATGTTGTACTTGTTAGCGAGATGGGTAATGCCTCGCATGCTTCTCTATTGTGATATAATGTTCTTGTTATGTTGTACAACCCTTGGATTTTGTTTTTTTGTGTTTTGAGTGACTAGAGAGAGAGTGGCTCTAAGTGGGTGGTCGGCGCACAAAGGGGCGCCAGTATAGCCCTCATTAGAGTGAAATTAAAAAGTGATAATTTAAATAATTAATTAGGGGGTGGATAGAATCACATTAAAAAGATAATTGATGCCTCGTCTGCCGTTTAGTGCTATCACATGCTAAAGGGGATTGAGAAGGCCGTGGTTGGCAAGATTGTTACCTTGTGTTCATGAAAGTTTAATGATTCCGCATGAGCAACCCTATGGAGCGGCACCTTGAAATAGGTAGTCTGGATAACCATAGATGGAGGTGGCTCCTAGCGCTCGGGTTGCCTGAATAATCCGTCAGTAGATGGAGGCGACACCTTGTGATAGGGTAGCCTGGAGAATCCATGTTAAGCCATGTGATGACACTCTCCTCTAACACTCCTTATTATGTTGCTTCTTTGGAAATCCTCTGGAAGTGGTTCTTTGTCTTGAATTGATGAAACATAGTTGTTTTGAATTGATTTATGGTTTTACCCTACTTGATCTTTGGTGTATTCTTTGGTCTTGTATAAATCTTGTTGATGTTTTGGTTTTGACCTTGTACTCTTATGGTACTGTTATATGATGTTATTGGAATTGTATTATGTTTTTGGAAGTGTTTCATGATCATCCTTTGGTTATTTGTTTACTGGTTATTGCTTTGATTCATGTGATGAGATTTATGACTCTTGGATGTGGTTGGATTGTGTCATTGTAATTCCTGAGTGTTATGATAATTTTGTATGACGTTGAGTCTAGTGGTTCCCTGTTGGATGTTCTTGGTTGGGTTCTCCTTCTTGTTAGCTCCTAGCATGGGGGGTGGGTCTTCGGACTTATGGTCAGGTGGAACGTGCTAAGCACCCCATTGGGTCCCCAATCAAGGATCGAGAGGTGCGGATTGGTGTTTTTGCAGTGACTCCAGAGTTGTATTTGTCTTGGAGCCAATTATGATACTTGTATTCATCTATTCATTTGTATCATGCTATCTGGTGATGGTTTCACTCATATTTGGAACACTTTTGTATCATTGTACTTCTTAAACATTGTACTATAATGAAATGTTAAACTTGGTGTGGATATTGGCTATGACAGTTGTTATTCAATGTGTTAGGATGATCATGCATATGATGTATTTGTGTATTCAGATGGTTTCTTATCATTGATCATCATGTATGTGTTATATTTGTTAATGCTTACTTTATATCTTTAGATTTTATTCTTTATGGTTGTTGTATGGATCTAAGTCGCATAATGACTCCTCGTGTACCCCAAGGGATGTATGTGTTAATGAATCTATTTAAATGAAATTCATGTTATGACTTAATATGTATTACATGTATGTTATGTTTACTTAAAAAAAAATATTGTGCGGTAATTATCTTGTGATTGTCCTTTGGGGTTCGCACAGCGGGGTGTTACAACATTGGTATCAGAGCCTAGGTTCATACACTGGGCACTATGTGTGTTCACTGTGTAACCTTGCGCTTAGACCCGTACGTCTTGAGTTTCACTTTTCTGTTGTCATTGTTGTGAACCTGAGTTTCTTCTGTTAACCAGTGTCAGGTCGATGGTGCAGGAAACCAATTGAAAGGATAGGACCCGCGGTGTAGTGTGCAATGCACCGATATCCTTCCTCTTGGGGATGCTCTATGGACCCTTGAGTTTTAGTGTGATGTGTTCTTGGTGATGTGTTTTATGTGTGTGAATATGTCATGTGGGTGTGGAATCTGCAATTTTGTTATCCTTGAGTGATGAATTATGTTTTCTTGAATCTATGAAGGTGTAAGAATTTGCTTGTTCTATTGAAATTGATGTGAGATTTGGTGTTGAATAACGGTTAACATGGAGTTCTTTGTGTGAAAATTATGAGTTTTAATGAAAATGTAAGGTTTTGTGGATAATTATTCTAAGATTTTAGTAGAAAATAGTATCCTGAGGTTAAAATGCAACTTGAATTATTGGTACTAATGTGCAATGTTCTATAGTAGCTTTTGATTTACAGGGAGATGGCTTCAGAAAGCATAGTGATGAAGGTAATGTAATTGTAATATGTAGGTATAGATACTTATAATGTCAAGTAGTAATTCATTTTGATATAGTAGATGGATTAGGTTTATGGTTAGTATCCTTATGAGAATATTGTTTAACTAATAAGAAGTAAACTGTTTACAAGTTACTAGAATTATTTTGACTATTATGTGTAGTTAGTGGGAGGGACAGTGTGGTATCACTCGCTCGCGAGTGCCCTACTATGCTGGGATTTCCTCTCACGATGTATTTGTGATATATATGTATTGTGCACAACGTTTGTTTGCATGCAGGATTGCAGGAATTAAGTCTCGATTCCACCTGCATTGTCAGGATAGGACGAGCATTATATACACCCAATGGGTTTGATGTTGAACATAGGAGCTGACGAGAAAGTTTCCCCAACCAAGTTCATCACTACTCTTTGTGTTTGGAAAATTGGTCTAGTTGTAACCCCGTCACTATTATCATTTTGGTATCACTTCCTTGTATTGGTTTGTTTAATTTTCGTTGCTTACTTGATGATGTTTAATTGATGATTTAACTTGGGGTATTGATGTGCTTATGTTTGTTAATGTTATTGTTAGTTTATGGTTTGTGCTTGAGCTCAACTTCCAGGAGTAAGTTGAAGCCTAGGGGGGGAGGATGTAGTGCCCACCCCGTTTCGGTCATCGTGATGTCAAGTAAGTAGTTATTAGTAATGTCATGATGATGTGGTGATTTTATTATTTAATTTAATTTTAAGGTTATGAGGTAACACTAATAATATGTTTGGATTTGATTAATAAAATTAATTTAATTATATTTGGGTGTTAGTTATTTAAATTAATTGATAAGCCGAGGAAAGGTAATTATCATTTTATGATTAAAATTGCTTAATAAATTTAATAGTATTAGAGAGGATTAAATATATTAAAATTGCACTTAAGTTTGAATAAAGGTAAAATCGAGAAAAGCTAGTAAAAGTTTGGTATCTAATTATAATTGATAAGTTAATAATGTTATCATGGTAAGTAATGTGACGAAATAAATTCTAATAAAATAAAATGAATTAAATAAACCAAACTCGAATATCGTAATTAAGTAATTAAGTAAATAAATAAATGAAATAAAATAAAATGAGAATTTATTATTACCTCTGTGAAATAAGCACACAAAGAAATATTATTTCAATTGGAAGATTCCGTTATGGGAAGGTGAAAAGACGTTCGGTTGGGAATTCATTCTGGATTGGGAACGGATCAAGAAAGTAAAAAAAGGGGGTTGGCGGGTTCGAAGGGTTGCTCCTTCTATCATGGATTGTTCGGCACAGGGTTTTCGTTCCAGACAACATTGATTTACAACGCCAATTGAAATTTCTTGTCAATGCTCTCTGGAAAAGAGTATTATTTTCTTTCCCCTCTCTATATTTTTGATATGTTGTGTGCGAATTGTAAATCATCCTGAAGATTCAAATTTCATGGGGTGCTAGGGTTTTGGTTTAAGTTTTTATGATATGGTTTTCAATTTATAATCATATGCGGTGGTTTCAATCTATATTCATATTTTATGTGAACAATTATAAAGAGTTAGTTACGTATAGCAGTGCGAAAGTTTGTATCTTTTCCATTAGATTATTTCATAAAATTTTTGGTTATAGTTGTAGATATCCTTCTGTTATGGCAGCGGCAGTACCTTAGGGTGATTGATTTAAATAAACTCCCCAGTTCTTTTGGAATCTCTCCCTAGAATATAGAATGTTGTAGAGGATTAAATAATCTCTCTGATTGTATTGTCAACCTGTCTCAGCTACGGCTCTTGAACAATAATAGAAAATTTTTAAAGGTTTAAATAACCTACTTGATCACTTTGAAAATCTAACATAGTTCAACACTTGAAAATAAATATTGTCAAATACTAAAATAATAAAAGAGCTCTCCATCGATCATGCTAAAGTTTCATTTTCAACTTCAAACTTGAGCGCGACTCTGTAAACTCACTAGCAATAGAACTGCTGTACATTAATGCTCTGTCTCTTAAGTTATGTGTTTGCACCTCACCTTTCTTCTTCTCTTCTGCCTTGTGAGTAATACGTGAAGATTTGTTAGTAATGCAATTAGATGGCGATATTTCCAAAATTCACTTTCTAATATGAATGGCCTCTCGCATTTTTGCAACCGTTACCATCTCAAACTTGGAGGAAGCTTGGTTCGTGTGTCTTCTCTAATGTCGTCAATGAGCAGATTGTTCAAGTGAAGAAATTGAGGACCAATGAGCAGATTATTTAATTCTCTTAGTCTGCGCAATGTTTCAAGCCCTTGCAAGTTACCTCCGTTCAGTCGAAGCTGAGATAAATTGATGTTATTGGATACAGTGCTTAGATGAGCTCCTTCACATAGTCTGGAAATCTAAATTTATAAAACCTCGCTGAAACCATAGGAAAAACTATCACAGCTGCAATATCAGACTTGCAAAACTGTAGTAAATTAAATAGTCTCTCTGGCTTCTTTGATAACCTATCTCACCTGCTCACTTGAACATGATAGGGTGTATAGATTTAAATAAACTCTCTAGTTCTGTTTGCAATCTATTCCAACAGTCTCACCTGGCCTTGATGAGAAATTTATAAGTTTAAATAATCCCTTTAGTTTCATGGGCAATTGTTAGAAAAGAATGTTATCTTGGTTGTAAAATTAATGATTATACTATATAATGAAATTGGTGACACATTAGAATATCAGGAATTAGAGTTATGCTTTTGTAACTAAATAGGTTTAAGGTAAATATTGTGCAAAGGGTATATTCTTTTATTGCTGTGAAGACCTTGTTTTTAGGTAATATTCGTAATATTAGTAGTTAAGGAAATTACATTGAAAGATGTTTAGTTAATGAAGTGAATGAATTAGAATAGATTAACTGAAAATATTAATTTTATTTAGGTTAAGGTTGTGCTGTGAAGGATTAGATTTTTATCCCAGCTAGATAAATGATCTCTGAATTGTAATCAGAAAGTGAAGTTATATATATATATTTGTTTTATAATAATTAGGTTGGATATTGGTTGAGGTGAGATATAATTAAAGGATCTTGTTCTGAATAAATAAAGTTATTAATTGTTGGTAGGATATCTTACCAGGTAGTTAGTCATTAGGTGTTAAGGATGGTGCAGTTAGAATTCTCACATTTGTTACCTTAAGAGGAAACATATGTCCTTTTTGAATATTATTAATCATTGTCTCTAAGTTAGGATGGAAAAATAGGTTAAAAGTTTTAACGTGAGATTGAAATTAAGGAAAATTATAATATAAGGTATATCTTGAATTTTCTTATATGTTCTCTTAATTGGTGATTTAATTTTATAGTATTAATTTCATGATATCTTTTAATTGTTTTATATTTCTTTTAGAATGAAGTAAATGTTATCTTAATATCTAACTCCTCGCATGCTTTTAGGGTTGGCTAATGGATACTCTTGGAAAATAGGTAGTTGGTTACTTAGAATAAAATATTGCTACAATTACTTGTGAATTATTGTGCCAGGGAATGAATTAGGTAAATAATTAAAGAGAAAATGGTTATTTCGATAGGTTGCTTAGTAAAATATTATTTAACAAAAGATTTTAGCTGAATAAACATTATTGAATTAGGTATTTAATTTTGTTGTAGATAAATGAACTATGTATTTAGTTAAAGTAAATCGATTTGTATGGTTAATTAAGTTTTAGGGT
>VDFB02155024.1:30330-66911 GCA_007258455.2 Sequoia sempervirens | reverse complement strand
ATCCTCTCACTAAAGTGGAGGCTAAATGTGCACACCAAAAAAGTATGCCATTTTCCTTGTTTGATTTAGGGATAATTAATGACAAATTGGACTTAATGATGCCTTGATTTAGTGTTTTGAGGTGTTTTACACATCCACATTAGGTCTTGGGCCTATTTTAAGCTAGATTAACCTATCTTTCCCCTAATTCAATATTGTATTTAAAATATATTTAATTGCATTTTCACATTAATCTAGGAGGCTTGTAAATTAAACCTAATTTTAATCAAGTATTATAATGTGTTTTACACATTCACATTGGATGTTGTACCTTTCTAGGCTATGTGGACCTCATTTTAATGTTGTAAAGTGTATTTAATCCCACTTTCACATTGAAATTTGTCTCCCTAGCCCTAATTACTATTTATATCATTATTAATAGGCCCCTATGACCCCATATTTTGCATCTTGGGGATTATTTCAATCAAAGACCTGACTATATCAACATAAAAGCTAAAATTGTTCATCCCTCGACATCCCAACTAGCAAAAGAGCACCTATGGGACCCATTCGCCACTTTGGGTGAATGAGTCTTGTTGTGTGGTCTCACAACACACCCCAAGACTGAAAATAATTGGGGACCGAAGTGAAAAAATATAACTCTTATGGCAGGAGCTAATATATTGGAAGATCACCATAAGTGAAGAGAAAAAAAGAGAATTTTTGATAAAAGAAAGTACTTTGTATTGTAAGTGTTTTATACACCAGGTACCAGGTACTAGAAACATAAAGAAGGAAAAAGATAATGTGAAGTTAAAGTAAAGGGCTCTAATCTGGTAAGCATGAGTTTGGTAAGAGGGAATCTAGTATAATGGAGTTTTGGTATAACTGGGGTCTGGGAAAGTAAGTGGGTAAAGTTGAATACTGGATATCGAGTACCGGATTGCAATGTGAAATGAAATGTTAAAATTTTAAATTTTTCTAATGACCCTGGTGATCTAGTATATGGACAAGGATTTATCATATTCTTTTTGAAAGATGTGTTAATTATGGAATTTTTGTACTAACAATTGAATAATGGTTTTATTTACATGAGATGTTATTATGTTTTTTTTTAAAGGGATTTAATATATGGAATTTTAGATTGTAGGAGATGTCGATTGTGATGCAAAGCTCGGGTATGGACGGTCAGGAAAATTGTATTTGCGAACAAAATTTATGTTATTACTAGGTTCAATGATGCACTTAAGGAGCTCATGTTGGAACATAGTTCGTTGCAAAGATGTTCCAATTACTAGAATATTGGGATGTTGGAGTTCAAGCATGTAGTAATAAAGTGTATCTATTCTAGGAGTAATTTATTCCTAGAATGTTCAAATCAAGGAACCTGAGATATAGGATTTTGACTTCCACCTGATCACTCTGATATAATGGGAAGCTCCTATATACCTTTGTTTGGATATATTTGTTCGATTTCAGAAGGAATCCTAACAAAGAGGAAAAAGTAGAACCCAAAGAGGTTCAAAGAGTAATTGGAGTTGACTTCCATTTACTTCAATTGCAATTCTCCTATTAGTCATAGTATTGCACGTTCCCTGATGAGATTGGTCTCTTAAATTTCCTCTCATATAATTTTCTTATCCTATATGAGCCTTGTGTTCTATAAAAGGCCAGAGGATGCTTCATTTTTCTTTTATGTTTAGAATTTGTGGATGTTAGAGGAGCATAAAATTTTAAATTTTGTTCTTTTCCCCTATGTTTTGAACCATTCCATCATAAACCTTTGTATGCACATAGACAATAATTGATATCAGAGCTTTATGGATAGCTACCTATCTTAGTATCTTCTGTAGTTGGTTTTGTAAGTTTGGTTGAACAATATTGTATGTTGCACTATTTAAGGGTGCATACAGATTCAATGAACCTACTCAATGTCCATAAATGAAACCCTCTCTTTAAAATCTTACACCATTTAATATGTAGCTGTGAAGCAATCTAGCGAAATATAAAGCGGTTTGCTCTGTTTTGATTAATTCTTTGGAGCATCCATGGAGAATAACTGGGAGACACTTTTATTTTTTAGATTTTTTTTAATACTTTCATTTAGAATAGATGTTTAATATTTGAAAATGTTCCAAAACATATAAATGAATGGAATAAATTTTAATGAAAATCTTTTATTTTCCATGAAGTTGTTGAATGCTTAATGCTAAATCTACTTAAGTGATAGCAATGAATTTGTGACGTTTCATGAAATATTATGTCAAAATATTTTGGTTTCATGAGGTTCAAGTTTATTTATTCAATTTGAAATTTTATCTAAAATATTCAAAGAACAATTATTTTTCCCCTTGGGATTAACACCAAATAAAACATCATTAGCCGAGAGCGACCCCAGTGCAACCATGCCCTGGTTATCAAAGACTTTGGATTGAATGAAATCCAATCTTTGTCCTATGAATGTAGAATTTCCCCTTAGGTTTTCTTTGTTTCATATCTTTGAAGAAGGATAGGATCTTCACAGTCTTTTCTATGGAAATTTTATTTGATCTGTTTACTGCGAGTAAAACCATCATTAATAGGAACTGGTGCTAGAAGGAGGGCAACACACATCTCTCTCTTGTTTCTTTCATATTTTAGGTTCATCATTTGTAATTGGAGAATTATGCTTTGAAATGTTATTACTAAATATGGCAAGAAGATTGTAAATGAGAAACTGAATGCAAGTTGGTTTTCATTATGGAAATTTGAAAACCTTGTAAAATATTTAATCAAGAACTGCATCCTTTGAGTTTTTTAACTTTTGGGAGAGTCACTAAGTGTAGAATTCACGATACAACTGATCACAGTGAACTTGAGTGTGGATTTTTTTTAACTAGGGTAAGTTTGGACATAAGTGGAGCAATTTTGTTAATGGAAGAAGTTTTAACTACAAAAAGAAAGGGATTGTTGACTAGAAAAACACCCTGCCCTAGTGGAGTTGGAAATATTAAAAAATTAATCAATAAACCGAAATAATTAGAAAATTGTGATTATTTTAAAGAAAATTCTAATGTTTTGTAGGGGAATATGCGAGAATGTCGAAATTCAAAAATATTTCATCACAAACAAGGAAAAGACATGGATGAATCATCATTCCTTGTATATGTGGAAAACACAGATAACGAGACAGAGAGGGAAAATCGAGTAGGAAACGTGTGTATTGTGCTTCAAGCTAGAAATTCATCAGCTATAAAAAGACATTTTCTTGATTTTATACAAGATACAAAATATTAAGGTTTTACTTTATCTCTATCTGATAGCAATTGATATAAATAGTGATATATCTTGGTCTAACAAAATGAAAAGTGAAGACAGGGTTGAAGATACGAAGATTTTCAGAAGAGAAAGAAATAGAGAAATAAACACAGTCATTCATGGAAATGGACCAAGGCTCGGAGAAGGTACAATATTGTTGCATCAGATGAAATGCGTGTAATCTATCTCTAATGAGATCATTTTCATACATTTGAGCCAGATTTTGGGTAAGTACACCTTTGAATTTATGATGTTTAAACACAAAAAATTTAAGGTATTCCATTATTATAGTAGAATATTGAAAATTTTGATAAGAGAATTTAAAGACAAATCTACTGTAATACATACTAAAACTATAGAGGAAATAGCCATAGAAATTGAAATAATTTTTTTTGTTAGAGTTAGGGTAGTTAGGGTTAGTTTAGTTTTTTTTTCTAGCTTAGTTTTTTTTTAGGTTTTTCTTTGTGTTTGTTTTTCTTTCTTTCTTTGTTTTGTTTTGTTCTTCATTTTGCTTGGTCTCTGCATTATCAAATTCTGCCTAAATTCATCTTATGCATGAAAGTGAAATTCAAACATTTTGTAAAACTGAATTGAAAATGAAATAATAAATCCATGCATAGTAAAACACATTTTTAAAAAGATGTCAAAAAGATATATATATGTGTGTGTGTGTGTGTGTGTGTGTGTGTGTGTGTGTGTGTGTGTGTGTGTGTGTGTGTGTGTGTGTGTGTGTGTGTGTGTGTGTGTGTGTGTGTGTGTGTATCACATATATACATCCGATCTCAAAATTCTCGTTCAAAAAATCAAAAAAGGTTCAAAAAAGAAAAGTAAGCAAAGTTGCAAATGATAGTAGCCATTCAATTAGTTTGGGATGCCTCTTCTATTAGGGCTAAATACCCTATGTAGGTGAGTTCTCGGTGAGTTTCAAAGTATTGGATATGGAGATTAGTGAGAAAGGGAAAAGGTGGAGCCACTTCCCCATGTTCCACGAACCAAGTAATATCATCCATTGAGGGAATCCCAATGCTCAAATGTGCAACAACTAAGATGGTTTCCAAATTCTCCGAGAATTTGGGCTTCACTATTAAGTTGGCAACAATGTGAACATCTTCAATAGGTAGCCCAATGTCCAGAAGTGACGCTACAAAGTGAGAAGCTATGTTAGAGTAAAAATGGAAGTAGCGGCTGGATGCAACATATCTTTCCCCAAGGACTAAGCATAAGTTTGGCACAGTGAAATTGGAATTCCTAATGATAAATACCTTTTCAAGACTTTGTGGTATGATGCTCCCCAAGAAAAGATTTTGTCTATGAGAACCTAAGAAAATTGGAGTATCCATAGCTAAGAAGTGAATGCAAAGAAACAAAACAGAGCATAATTATAGAAAACATATTAAAAAGAGAAATAAAAGAGAGGTGTGGAGAATTTGAGAAGAAATGCATGAATTTATAGAGAGTCATATGTAGAGTTGTGGTACATAGTTGCCTTGAGTAATTGTTTTTTTTGGAAATTTTATGCGAGGTGGCAGCTGAACAATAATCTTCAGAATTAAAAGTTAAATAAAATTAATTCTTTACACATATCTGGTGAAGTTGCTTCAAATTTGACTGGTACACAGATTTCAAATTAAGCAAGTTGGTGATTTTGAAATTAATAGTTGCCATTTAAAATTAAAAAAAAGTCATATTAATTATGGAGGTGTTATGTGTGTAGACTACATAGGAGAATGAAACCGAAAAGGCGATACACGCCATCACCCGAGTAAGTTCAAAGGATAATACGTGTTGAGCAAGGGATGAGAATTTAATGCAAAATAATGTGATCATGTTTCAAGTTAATCATGAAATTTTGATCCATTAATGAAGTGTAACACCATCAAGTTGAGATAGTTAGCTGAAGTTTTAGAAGTTTCCATAAAATTTAATCGGAAGTATGATAACTAATGTTTTTAAATTTAGATTTAAATTTGGTGATTAAGTTGTCTATTGCTAAATTTTAATTTATGCATATTTTCTAGCATATAGCAAGCTACAGTTAACTAGGATTTGGCATAGTTAGTGAAATTTAGCTAGAAACACACACCTATAGGGAATCATTAAATAAGTTTTTGGGAAGTAGTCAATTGATGAAGGGATTTACATTGAATGAAAAATCAAAAAGTAACCTTCGCTACCACTATAATTCCCAACCTAATAGCGGCGCTTCACTACTTACAAATTGATAAGTGAGCTATTATTGCAATATATCAAAAGTGAAAATGAGCTATCATTCCTATATCAAAAAAAAAGAAAAAGATATGAACTGTTTAGGCTATCCAAATAACTCTACCAGGGCTATGGAGGCCTAAACATTAGTAGAGCTATGTTTGGGGTAATTATGGAGATAACCTTGTTGGGGCTATGGACGCTTGAATTGCAGCAAGGCTCTATCCCTGGTTGGATTTGGAGGATTACTATATTATGTAGTTCATGTTAATGAACTGATTATTTTTACTAAGTTCAGAAAAATGGAATTAATCAAAGCACACACAGATGTTTCTGGTGGAGCTTTACTTTTTATTCCATAATCTGGGTAAAGGTAGAAAGTTATTTAAAAAAATATGTATAAGTTTTAATTTACAACTGGTGATTTAATTTCAAGTTTGATTTAAATTTGGTTTTAGTGGTTGCAAGTTGTTGTGTGGTCTCACAAAATGCCCCAATACTTAAAAGACTTGGGGACCGAAGTGAAAAAATATAACTCTTATGGAAAGAGCTAACAAATTGGAAGGTCACTAGAAGTGAAGAGAAACGAAGAGGAGTCTTTGATAAAACAAAGTACTTCATATTGTAAGTGTTTCGTACATTGGGTACTAGGTACCAGAAACACAAGAAAGGTGAAAGGTAACGTGAAGTTAAAGTGAAAGGCTCTGGTCCGGTAAGCACGAGTCTAGTAAGAGGGAGTCTAGTATAATGGAGTTCTGATATAACCGAGGTATGGGAAAGTAAGTGGGTAAAGTTGAATACGAGATACTGGGTACCAGGTCGCAATGTGAAATGAAATGTTAAAATTTTAATTTTTTCTAATGATCCTAGTGATTCAATATATTTATAAGGATTTATGATATGCTTTTCAAAGATGTCTTAAATATCGAATTTTTGTACTAACATTTCAATAATGGTTTTACTTACATGAGATGTTATTATGTTTTTTTTTTAAAGGGATTTAATATATGGAGTTTTTGATTTCACGAGATACCGATTGTGATGCCAAGCTCAGGTATGGATAGTCAGGAAAATTGTATTTGTGAACAAACCTAATGTTATTACCAGGTTCGATGATGCACTTAAGGAGCTCATGCTAGAACAAAGTTCATTGCAAAGATGTGCCAATTACCGAAATACTAGGATGTTGGAGTTCAAGCATGTAGTAATAAAGTGTATCTATTCCAGGAGTAATTTATTCTTGGAATGTTCAAATCAAGGAACTTAAGATATAGGAGTTTGACTTCCACCTGATCACTCTATTATAATCGAAAGCTCCTATATGCCTTTGTTTGGATAGATTTGTTCTATTTCATAAGGAATCCTGACAAAGATGAAAAAGTAGAACCCGAAGAGATACAACAAGTAATTGGAGTTGACTTCCATTGACTTCAATTTCAATTCTTCTATTGGTCACAATATTCTACATGCCTTGATGAGTTTGGTTCCTTAGATTTCCTCTCATGTAGTTGGCTTATAATATCTGATCCTTGTGTTCTATAAAAGGCCAAAGGATGCTTCATTTATATTTTAAGTTCAGAATTTGTGGATTGCAAAGGAGCATAAAATTTTAAGTTTTGTTATTTTTTCCTATTTTCTTAACCATTCTGGTGCAAAACTTTGTATGCACATAGACATTAATTGATATAAGAGCTTTATGGATAGCTACCTATCTCATTATCTTTTGTAGTTGGTTTTTGTAAGTTTAGCGGAACAAGACTGTATGCTTCACCACTCAAGGGTGCATATAGAACCTACTCAATGTCCATAAATGAAACCCTCTCTTTAAAACCTTACACCATTTTATACGTAGTTGTGAAGCAATCTGGTTAAATATAAAGCATTTTGCTCTGTTTTGATTAATTCTTTGGGGCATCCATGGAGAATAACTGGGATAAACTTTTATTTTTTAGTATTTTTTTCATACTTTGTTTTAGAATAGATGTTTAATATTTGAAAATGGTCCAAAAGATATAAATGAATGGAAAGAATTTTGTTGAAATCTTTTATTTTCCATGAAGTTGTTGAATGCTTAATGCTAAATCTACTTAAGTGATAGCAATGAATTTGTGATGTTTCATGAAATATTATGTCAAAATGATTTGGTTTCATGAGATTCATGTTTATCGATTCAATTTGAAATGTTATCTAAAATTTTCAAATAACAATTATTGTTCCCATTGAGATTAACACCAAATATCACATCATTACCCAAGAGTGACCCTACTGAAACCATGACCTAGTTATCAGAGACTTGGGATTGAACAAAAGCCAATCTTTTTCCTATGAATGTAGAATTTCCCCTTAGGTTTTCTTTGTTCCATATATTTCAAGAAGGATAGGCTCTTCGTGCTCTTGTCTGTGGAGATTTTATTCTATCTGTTTACTACAAGTAAAACTGTCATCAATAGGAACTGGCACTAGAAGGAGGGCGGCACACATCTCTCACTTGTTTCTTTGATATTTTAGGTTTCATCCTTTCGAATTGGAGAATTGTGCTTTTAAATGTTATTCCTAAATTTTGCAAGAAGCTTGCAAATGAGAAACTGAATGCAAGTTGGTTTTCATTATGCAAATTGGAAAAAAATGTAAAATGTTTAATTAGGAATTGCATCCTTTGAGTTTATTTACTTTTGGGAGAGTCACCGAGTGTAGAATTCATGATACAACTGGTCACAGTGAAATTGAGTGTGAAATTTTTTTAACTAGGGTAAGTTTGGCCATAAGTGGAGCAATTTTGTTAACGAAAAAAGTTTTAACTATAAAAAGAAAGGGATTGTTAACTAAAAAAAGGGCTTCCCCTAGTGGAGTTGGAAATATTAAAAAATTAACCAATAAAAAAATAGTTAGAAAACTGTGATTATTTTAAAGAAAATTCTAACGTTTTGTAGGGGAATATGCGAGAATGTCGAGATTCAGAAATATTTCATCACAAACAAGGAAAAGACATGGATGAATCATCATTCCCTGTATACATGGAAAAAATAGATAATGAGATAGAGAGGGAAGATTGAGTGGGAAATACATGTATTGTGCTTCAAGCTGGAAATTCATCAGCTATAAAAATACATTTTCCTAATTTTATACAAGATATAGAATATCAAGATTTTACTTTTTCTCTTTCCAATAGCAATATAAATAGTGATATATCTTGGTCTAACAAAATGCAAAGTGAAGACAGGGACGATAATATGAATATTTTCAAAAGAGAAAGAAATAGAGAAATAAACGTAGTCATTCATGGAAATGGACTAGGGCTGGGAGAAGGTATAATATTGTTGCATTAGATGAAATGTGTGCAATCAGTCTCTAATGAGATAGTTTTCATACATTTGAGCCAGATTTTGGGTAAGTACACCTTTGAATTTATGATGTTTAAATGCAAAAAAATTAAGGTTTTCCATTATTACAGTAGATTATTGAAAATTTTGATAAGAGAATTTAAAGAGAAATCTGCTATAATTTGTACTAAAACTATAGAGGAAATTTCCGTAGAAATTGAAATTATTTTTTTTGTTAGAGTTAATCTTTTGTGATGTTAGAGTTAGGGTAAATAGGGTTGGTTTAGTTTTTATTTCTAGCTTAGTTTTTTTTAGCATTTTCCTTTGATTTTTTTTTGCTTTCTTGCTTCATTTTGTTTTCTTGTTCTGTTTTCTACTTCTCTACATTAGCAAATTCTACTTAAATTTATCTTATGCATGAAAGTGAAATTCAAACATTTTGTAAACTTGAACTGAAAATGAAACATAAATCCATGCATAGTAAAACACACTTTTAAAAATATTCCAAAAAGATATATGTTTGTGTGTATCACGTATATACATCATATATCAAAATCCTCATTCAAAAAATCATAAAAGGATCAAACAAGAAAATTGAGCAAAGTTGCAGACAATAGTAGCCATTCATTTAGTTTGGATGCCTCTTCTATCAAGGCTAAATACCCTATGTAGGTGAGTTCTCGGCGAGTTTCAAAGTATTGGATATGGAGATCAGTGAGACATGGCCAAAGTGGAACCACTTCCTTGTGTTCCAAGAACCAAGGAATATCATCCATGGAGGGAATCCCAGTGGTTGTATGTCCAACAGCTAAGATGGTGTCCAAATTCTCCAAGAATTCGGGCTTCACTATTAAGTTGGCAGCAACGCGGACGTCTTCAACAGGTAGTCCTATGTCTACAAGTGATGCTACAAAGTGAGAAGCTATGTTAGAGTAAAAAAAAAAGTAGCAGTTGGATGCAACATATCTTTCCCCAAGGACTAAGCATAATTTTGGCATATTGAAATTTGAATTCCTAATGATAAAGACCTTTTCAAGCCTTTGTACTGTGATACTCCCCAAGAAAAAACTGTCTACGAGAACAACCTAAGAAAATTGGAGTATCCATGGCCAAGAAGCGAATGAAAAAACACAAAATAGAGTGTAATTACAAAAAACATATTAAAAAAGATAAAGAAATGAGAAGTGTGGAGTATTTTAGAAGAAATGCATGAATTTATAGAGAGTCGTAACCAGAGTTGTGGTACATAGTTGCCTTGACTAATTTTTTTTTTTGGAAATTGTTTGCAAGGTGGCAGCTCAACAATAATCTTTTGAATTAAAAGTTAAATAAAATTAATTCTTTACACATATTTGTTGAAACTACTTCAAATTTGAGCAGTACAAAATTTATGAATCAAGCAAGTTGGAAATTTCAAAATTAATAATGGTCATTTCAAATAAAAAAGCAATATTAATTATGAAGCTATGTTATGTGTGTAGAATACACAGGAGAATGAAGCTAGAAAGGTGATTCATGTCATCACCCATGTAAGTTTAAAGGATAATACGTGCTGAGCAAGGCATGCAAATTTAATGTAAAATAATGTGATTGTTTTTCAAGGTAATCGTGACATTTTGATCCAATAATGAAGTGCAGTGCTCTCAAGTTGAGATAGTTAGCAAAAGTTTTAATAGTTGCCATAAAATTTAATTGAAAGAGTGGTAAATAATGTTTCTAAATTTAGATTTAAATTTGGTGATTAAGTTGTCTATTGCTAAATTTTAATTTATGCATATTTTCTAACATATAGCGAGCTACAATTAGCTAGGATTTGGCATAATTAGTGAAATTTAGCTAGAAACACACATCTACAGGGAATCATTAAATAAGTTTTTGGGAAGTAGTGAATTGATGAAGGGATTTACATTGAATGAAAAATAAAAAAGTAACCTTCACTACCACTGTAATTCCCAACCCAATAGCGGTGCTTCAATTCTTGCAAGTTGATAAGAGAGCTATTATTGCAATATCAAAAGTGAAAATGAGCTATCATTACTATATCATTAAAAAAAAATCAACTCTTTAGGCTATCCAAATAACTCTACCGAGGCTATGGAAACCTAACTAGCATTAGAGTTATGTTTGGGGGAATTATGGAGATAACCTTCTCTGGGCTATGCATGCTTGACTGGCAGCATGGCTCTATCCTTAGTTGGCTTTCAAGGATTACTGTATTATGTAGTTCAATGTTAATGAACTGTTTCTTTTCATTAAGCTTCAAAAAGTGGAATTAATTAGAGCACACATGGATGTTTCTGGTGGAGTTTTACTTTTTTATGCCAGAATCTAGGTAAAGGTAGAGTTTTTTTTTTAAGAGATGTATAAGTTTGATTTAAATTTGGTTTTATTGGTTGCAAGTTGTTGTGTGGTCTCACAACATGCCCCAAGACTGAAAAGACTTGGGGACCCAAGTGAAAAAATATAACTCTTATGGCAAGAGCTAACAAATTGGAAGATCACTGGAAGTGAAGAGAAAAGAAGAGGAGTCTTTGATAAAAGAAAGTACTTTGTATAGTAAGTGTTTCATACATCGGGTATCGAGTACTGGAAACACAGAAAAGGTGAAAGGTAATGTGAAGTTAAAGTGAAATGCTCTAGTCTAGTAAGCTCCAGTCTAGTAAGAGGGAGTCTAGTATAATGGAGTTCTGGTATAACCCAGGTTTGGGAAAGTAAGTAGGTAAAGTTGAATACTAGATACCGGGTACCAGATTGCAATGTGAAATGAATGTTAAAATTTTAAATTTGTCTAATGATCCTGGTGATCTGGTATATGTACAAAGATTTATGATATGCTTTTTGAAAGAGGTGTTAATTATGGAATTTTTGTACTAACATTTGAATAATGTTTTTATTTACTTGAGATGTTAATATGTTTTAAAAAAAAAAAGGGATTTAATATATGGAATTTGTGATTGAAGGAGATATCGATTGTAATGAAAAGCTCAGGTATGGATGGTCAGGAAAATTGTATTTGCAAAAAGACCTAATGTTATTACCAGGCTTGATGATGCACTTAAAGAGCTCCTGCTAGAACAAAGTTCATTGCAAATATGTGCTGGTTACCAAAATACTAGGATGCTAGAGTTCAAGCATGTAGTAATAAAGTGTATCTATTCTTGGAGTAATTTATTCCTAGAATGTTCAAGTCGAGTATCCTGAGATATAGGAGTTTGACTTCCACCTAATCACTCTGTTAAAATGGGAAGCTCCTATATACCTTTGTTTGGATAGATCTGTTCGATTTCAGAAGGAATCCTAACAAAGATGAAAAAGTAGAACCCGAAGAGCTTCAGTGAGTAATGGGAGTTGACTTCCATTGACTTCAATTGCAATTCTCCTATTAGTCACAATATTCCACATGTCTTGATTAGATTAGTCCCTTATATTTCCTCTGATGTAGTTGTCTTATCCTATCTAAGCCTTGTGTTCTATAAAAGGCCAGAGGATGCTTCATTTTTATTTTAAATTCAGAATCTGTGGATGTCAGAGGAGAAGAAAATTTTAAGTTATGTTTTTTTTTCCTATTTTCTAAACCATTCTTGTCATAAAACTTTGTATGCATGTAGACATTAATTGATATCAGAGCTTTATGGATAGCTACCTATCCCAGTATCTTATGTAGCTAGTTTTGTAAGTTCGGTTGAACACGACTATATTTTGTGCTATTTAAGGGCACATACAGAACCTACTCAGTGTCCATAAATGAAACCCTCTCTTTAGAAGCTTGCACCATTTTATACATAGTTTTGAAGCAATCTAGTGAAATATAAAGCAATTTTCTCTATTTTGATTAATTCTTTGGGGCATCCATGGAGAATAACTAGGATAAATTTTTATTTTTTAGTATTTTTTTTATACTTTATTTTAGAATAAATGTTTAATATTTGAAAATGTTCCAAAAAATATAAATGAATGAATTTTTTTTTGTTGAAAATATTTTATTTTCCATGAAGTTGGTGAATGCTTAATGCTATATCTACTTAAGTGATAGTGATGAATTTGTGAGGTTTCATGAAATATTATGTCAAAATCTTTTGATTTCATAGGTTCAAGTTTATTGATTCAATTTGAAATGTTATCTAAAATGTTCAAAGAAAAATTATTGTTCCCCTTGAGATTAACATCAAATATCACATCATTACCTGAGAGCAACCCTAGTGCAACCATGACCTGGTTATCATAGACTTGGGATTGGACGAAAGCCAATCGTTGTCCTATGAATGCAAAATTTCCCCTTAGGTTGTCTTAGGCTCTTCACTGTCTTGTCTATGAAGATTTTATTCGATCTATTTACTGCAACTAAAACCGTCATCAACAAGTCCCATCCAGGTGGGACTAAGTCACCCAGAGTGGGGAATTAGTCCCATTTTGGCCATTTTCAAGGTTTCAGTGGGAGAAATTGAGTTTTAAGTTTAATTTTCTTCCATGTCAGCCTTGGGGATCAAATTAATAGGCATTTTAGGTGGATTTCCTATATAAACAAGCTCCTAAACCCTAATTCATAATTCATTCATAATTCATTCATCATTCATCCTCCATCTCCAGTTAATCAAGCTAGGGTTAGTTTATTTAGAGAGCATTCAAGACTATTTCTAAGGCATTCAAGGGTTGATTCTTCATCCATTGTTGCAGAAATTCAAGATCTATTATCATGGAAAATTTTGAATTTTATTATTTCATTTTCATGCTTCATCTTTTTTCATCTAGTTTAATTACCTAAAAGGGTTTTGACCAAGGCAAACCCCTATTCCCTAACATTCAATATTTCTCTCTCCTTTGTGTGGTTGAAGATTTAGGTACCTTGAAGGCTTGGAGATCATTGAAGAATAAGTTGCAAACTTGTTGAAGTAACTTCCTTATTGGATATGTCAAAATATCCATAGAAAGCCACTTATAGTGCCGAAAATCAGAATTTTAGATTTAGACACCTGGAGGAACTAAAAGAGCAAACTGAGAGCTTTCGTTTCAACTTTCAGATTTTCAAAAAATCCAAAGTGGACTCATATGCCATTAGTAGTGTATGAGTCCCTATATTCATATTTTTTAGAGATTTCGATAGATTAAAATACCCATTTGGCTAAAATAGGCCCTGACACAATTTTCTAGATCTGGGACTAGGTCACCCAAAATGGCATATGAGTCTCAATAGGTCAGAATTTCATAATCAACAACATTTTTCAGTCTTTATTCCAGTCCTCACCACATTTCCAGGTGCACACATTCTTTTTTTTTTTTGCTTCATGGTCATTTCTAGGTCATTTAGTATATGTTTGCATACTACACTATGTTTTCAAACATTTTACATTTTCCAAGTTTTGCACTAGAAGTTAATCTCTTTTATCAGTTTTTAGTTCATTTAGGAAAGTCCCCTTTGAAATATTTCAGTATCCTTTGCATGGAAGTCTCAAGGGTTTTTTCTTCAATGAAGTGTTGATCTATATCTCTCCTTTTAGGTGCAAAACCCTAGAGGTGTAAGTGGTGACAAAAATATTCACCACATGTCCCATGTTATTGAATTTGTAGTACATAATATTGTGTTCTAGAACAAGGTTGTTCCTCCTAACCTTAGATTTACACTCAACAATTTTATGACCAAGTTTTTTGCAAGTATATCAATATTCGTAAATGGAATAAAATTATTTCTTTGAGTCACAAAGGATCTTCTAATCATGCTATCACTCCTTCCTTGTCTAGATCTACAATCAATAGCCTATGCCTAAATTTATTTCAAGCAATATAGTAACTTTGAAAATATTGATTGAACCTGGTAGGTGCATAATGCCTTGTAGGTGGAGAACTTTAGAATCCTTTTTGTTTGTGGATAGGAATGAATCCACCTACTTTATTTCTACCTTGATATGTCTTTTCATCTCTTGAGGCATTCCTTTTAGCGTTCCTTTTAGAATATCCAACACATACTTTCTCCTCCTTTTTCTCAGACCTTCCATCTAATTTGGAGCTATCAAGAAAAGATTTTTCTCCTTTTTTTAATTTATTCTTTTGTTCTTTCCAATTCATTTCTCAAAGTGACAATATCCTTCTTATATTATAATCATTCAACAACTTTTCTATGAAACTTATCTTTCAAATTAGAGATCATAACTTCTACCAATTTTAGCTTAATTTCACACTCTCTACTTCTTTCTAATTTGGATTTCAAATTTTCAATTATTCCTTTGATTTAATGCCTTTGCTTCATTTAGGTATTCTAATGTATTCCAAAATTTTCCTATTAATCCTTTTCCCCAATAAATCGAATTGAAATCCCAACCATCAGGTTCCATAGATTCAAGATCAGTTTAGAGGAATACATATCTTCATCACGCAAAGAGCTAGAATCCTTAAATTTTTAAACATTACACTATATGTTATCATCATAAAATTCTATAAAGAGGGTTTCATCATTTGAATCATTCTCCTCATTGTCTGAGGAACTGCTACTTTTTTTGGAATAAAGACCTTTTTTAGCCTTATCTCTTTTTAAACTATAATCCGATTCTTTATAAGGACATTTATTTGCAAAATGACCAATCCTTCCATAGTGGAGCCATTTGAAAGGTAACTTACCTTTCTATTTTTTGGTGCCTTTTTTCATTCTTCTTACAAATTTTGCTTCAACCTCTTCAAAGTCATCAATATGTTTAGTAGTTTCATCTTCAAGGGTATGTGCAGGATCATCATGGAAAAACCAGGCCCTCAAGTGGCAAATTTTTTTGAAAAATTAGAGTTAGACAACTTGACATAAAAATTCGAATAAGTTATCTATATTATTTCAAAAATATGTAAGAATGGAATTTGTAGCAAATTGAATGTAGTTTGTAAAATACTAGGTTTATTTAAAAGAAAAAAAATCTATTTGGTGAAAATTTTAAATTTCAATATAGTAGTACTTAAATTTTAGGGAAAAAATAAGAAGTAGGTGTCTATCTAACCACTCTAACCACAATAAAATGATAATATTTTTTTATAATATTTTAGATATAAGTAGAGGACTTATATCCCGATATAAATTTTAAAAAATATAAGAAACTTGTATGTCTGACCACCTTAACTTGGTCAAAACTTCATAAAATTCAATTTTTATTTTTTTAATCCTATAGTAAGTGAAGCATAGAATGTGATGCATATTTTGGATTCAAAAAATGTGATACCATTTGAAAGCTATAGATTTTTTTCAATTAGCCTATCAATTAAGACTTTAGTCATAATTCAAAAAGAAAATGAATAATAATAATTTATTAAATTCAAAGTAAAGCATAATTTATATTGGTGGAAATATAAGAATCTCCTTTAAAAACCCTTTTTGTTTCATCAATTTTTGGTAAAAAAAAGTCGTCAACCACATGGGCCATCATATCAGTTACATATTGGAACTTTTTGGCCCATCATGATCCTGCACATACCCTCAATTTTTTTGTTGGGTTTGAATGTAACTTCCCTTTTTGGAACATCTTAATAAAATTACCTCATTTCAAAGGAAATAAGAGCACCAAAAAGTTCATCAACTGAATATAGATCCAAGTCTTTATATTATTCAATGGAAAACACTTTATGACTATAGGATTTACGGAGAGATCTGAAAACCTTCTTCACAATCTCATTTTATTTTACTTCTCCACCAAGACTAGTGATGCCAAAAATGAATTCATGCACCTAAAGCATATAACTTGCAATATCTTCATCCTTTGTCATTCTCAGACTCTCAAATCTACTTTTAAAGATTTGCATCTTGTCTTACTTCACTTTAGTTCTCCTTCATAGATGTTTTTGAGTTTTCCTCATAAATCCTTATCATAACTGCAATTCATCACCTTCAAAAAATTTGAATAAGAAAATCCATACATGAGAGCATTGTTAGCCTTGGCATGCCACTCATATAGCCTAATTTTAGCTAGATATATTGGAGGAGTAGAAGGAGCAACATAACCATCCTTGAATGATTTCTGAAAAAAAAAATCATTCATTCTCAATTTCCAAAATTCATAATTAGTCAAATCAAATCTATGACCCTTATATGATCCATCATGTGTCATCTTGGATCTTTGCCTCAAGCTGTTAAGAATTTTTAGAGGAAGTTGGATTTGATACCAATTGTTGAACACACTCAGAGACTAAGATGGGGGTGAATTAGTATACTCAAAAAATTAATCCTCTATAGAACATAATACCTTTAGCATATTTTAAACTCTTTATCCAAACTAGAAACCCTTTAGTAGTATTGAAAGATATATAAGTTTAAATACTTGTAGACACGTAAAAATAACCTTACACTTATTGCACATATTGAATGATATTTTATCATCATCAACAACATTATCATCTAATATCACTACATTTCACATAAATTACATTAAAAACCCTAATTTCCTTTATTAATTGAATAATATTACATTATTTAATTAGTTCACTATTTTATCATTTTTGACTTATTTAATAAATTCCTAATATAAATTTTTTCTTCTAGATTAACTAAATAACATCAATTATTCAATTATGTGACTAATTTACCCTATTCCCCTAAGTCAATTAAATTTCAAATACTTAATAGTTTAATTAAATCACTTCCCCCTTTTCTAAACAAAATAATTAAATTAATTTTTTAGACATCATGAACAAAGAAATATAGTGTTATTTGTAAATGTCAAATATGACTTGCATGTTCAACTCCAAAAGCTTAATTAATTAATTACCCTCACCAAATTTTATGATTGAGAAAATTATGGCCACCAATTTCTCACTCTAATTGGCTAACTAATTCATCTATTTCCCAACTAATCCATCTATTCTTCAATCCTGCTAAAGGCTTAACTTGATTTTCTCAATTCCACAGATTAGGCAATCAATTTCCTCTAATTGATCAATTAACATCCTTTATTGATTCAACCATAGAAGCAAACTAACTAATCTTATTCCACTCAACATCTTTCAACCGTTGATGAGGATATTCTACTACCCAACTCGATCGTTCATCATGAAATGTAAAATCTATATAACGATCTTCTTCATCCTTAAAAATTATAAGAGAATTGACATATTTTGTGCAAAACATAATGTTGAATTTAAAATTGATTCCTTGAGACCTTTTATGCACAGCTTCGATCATCCCTTACACACATTGGATCTTTTGCAATGCATAGTGGAGGCTTTGCATTGATACAAAAATGCAATCCAACATCCTTGTGAATACACTTCGACATGAGATGGGTAACAATATGATTGTTTCAATTCATTGTTTTGTTCTTCATTTGCTTTGATATTTTTCATTTCATGAGTAATGTGTTTAGGAATTCATAATCTTGTTTTGAGTTGAGATAAGTTCAATTCATTTATGTTGTTTTCTTATATCTTGATTTCCCCCTTACACATTTTGGCACATTCAGTGGTACCTCGATCCTTGAAATTAACATTTATTTGAGTCTATTTTGAGTAGTTGTAGGTTATAGAAATGCACTTGAAAAAAATATACATGAACACTACAAGAATCTTATAGAGTCGTTCCTTTGTTTCAACCGCAATTTCATTGTTTGCAACTGCTATTGAAAAATCAACCACTTTTTCTTCAAAGACAAGGCCACTTTTAACATAACAGGGTCACTCTTGACTAACCTTTATGCTTTTTCTCTGTTCTTTTCATTTAAAATCTTCAAAGAAGTTTTGTTGATTTCTAATGTTATTAGGTGGTTGTTTTGGGTGTTGTTAAGGTTATTGACTGTGTTTTTGTAGCTCTTGCAATAATATTCCACACTTTACATAGAAGATCTAACTAGTGATTTTATTGTAGGGGAGGCACGAATGGTCCAAGTCTAAGTTTTCAAAAATATTTCTTAGTTTATAAAACACTTTAAATTTGGTGTTATAAAATTGAACCCACAAATTGCACACTTAGAATTGGTGTTTTAAAATAAACTTTCAAAAGGTTTTCCTACTTTAGAAAATCTTTCAAATTGGTGCTTAAAAATTGAACCCCACATCTTGCACATTTTTATTTGGTGTCTTAAATGAACTTTTCAAAAGCTTTCCTAATTTAGAAAATCTTTGAAATTGGTGCTTAAAAATTGAACTCCACAACTTGCACATTTCGATTTGGTGTTTTAAAATGAACTTTTCAAAAGCTTTCGTAGTTTAGAAACAACACTTCATTTTGGTGCTCATAAAATGGAATGTTTTGTTTTTGACCAAACACTTTCATTTTTTTGAAGAATGAATTATATTTCTTTTTGTTGGCCACATTAAGAGAAGGCTATTAGAAACACTCAAATTGGTGCTTAAAACTGAACAAATACATTTTGATCTTGTACATTGCTATCTACTTGCTTGAAATGTAGAACACTTATAATTTGGTGTACATAAAATGTAGATTACTATCTTGTTCGCACTTGATTCATTTTTTTTCAGAAGTGCCACTTGAGGGGCTTAAAAAGAATAACTATGATAAATTGTATGATGTGTTTATTGTGATTGGAAAATTGTGTGCACATCCTCTCCCCTACATCTTTTGACGATCCTAGGTGAAGAGAAACACTATTTTTTTTACATTTTTTTGAGTCATCCTTAAAGAGAGAGCTTTCTATGAGATATATCCCACGATGGATAACTCATAAGAAAGGACTTGAAGCATGTTTACTGGAGGGTATATTAAAGGTTGCAAAATTGTGAGAAAGTAGCTTCAATTTGTGTTGACAACATACTACACCTAATCCCACACCTTAAGTGGCCAAGAAAATGAATTTTGGTTTTGGTGTTCATATTTAATCACTAAGAATCCTATTTTAGAATCCATCCATTTTTTCCAGAACATTCTTTGAAAGTGGTGCATCGAAACTTTTCTTTCGAGAAGTTACTTACCAAGTCCAATTTTTGGTTGAGACATAGAGCTTAAGAGTTCATTGTTAACACACCTCTACACTCCATAAATTGCATGTAAAATCATCCCTTTGGGGCATGAGGTAAGCCTTCCTAAAAGAGTGTACCTACTTAGGGTGACTTGACTGATGCTTGCCAAAGTTACTTTATTGGCAACAAACACTTTGCTTGATTTAAAAATGAACAAATCAAAGAAATTATTGAACTTGGTTATCAAAATCACAAACCTTTTGGACTTAGTTTGAATACCTTTTAAAAGATCCCTATATTTGTACTCCTTAAAATGTATCTTAAACAAATATCTCTAAAGTTTTTCATATATTTAGGCTTACATTCCAAGTCATATTTTAGACCAAAGTCAACATTGGGAACTATAGTTTTAGTATCTTGACTTTCAAAAACTTGGAGCTTTTGTGGAAATAAACATGCTTAAACTATAGAAATTTAGAGTCATTTTTTTTTTTATTGTTGTGTTGTATTGTATCACTTTCCCAAATATCAAAATAGATTAGATCAACAAAGACATCCAAAAATTGAAAACTTATCCAAATTTCTTCCAAAATAGAATTTGGAAAACAAACTTGAACAAGGATCCACCTCAAGTCCAAGCTCAATTTCTTCTTCCACAATAGTACTTAAATTATTTTCCTTGAATGATTTTTTATTTTTCCTTCTTCTAAAGGTAGCAGGAGCTACTACTAGAGTTACATTCTTTCTATTGATAGTCCATGTTCTTGGTTCGAGGGAGCAATCACTTCTTCTATTACCAAAGGACTAGGATCCACCTTCTTCCCTTTACCACTACTAGTAGTAGCTCCGAAGGACTTCGGTAATGCAGAGGTAGTGGTGGAATCTATTCTTCCTAATCTTCTTGGCCTAGAGGAATGATCAGCTACACTACCATTTTTTGTAGCTATTTCCATTAACTTCCACACTTCTTCTTTTGTAAGTCTGTGTTTTATAATTTATTCATTCACTTCTTTGGTTACCCTTTTCTTCCTTTAAGGTGATAATAGTTCCATGTGAACTTCTAATGAATTTTCCTCATGTGTTCCATGTCTTGGAAGAGAGGAGTCTTGAGGACTATTTAGCAACAAATCAACATATACCTCAACATCTTTCTCAATAACTTCATGTTCGAGAGGCTCAATCCATACTGTCCTAGGTTCAACAACCTCTATTATGCATTCATTAGTAGAAACCAGAAAAGTGATATCCTTAGCATACTTCTCTACCAAATCCTAGGGAATTCTTTCTCTACAATGCATATTATTTTGAAATACTACAAAGACTGCAGTCAATGCATCATCCTGAGCTTTGTAATCACCTATGTTGTGCATATAATCAAAAATTTGATGTTCCACTTGTCTGTCTATATCCCATTCAATATCTTTTATGTCAGAAAGCTCTCTCAAAAATTAAAACAAAAAATACATAACCATGGTTCCAAATTTAAATGCATTCTTCTTCTCTCTATTTTTCTTCAAGTTTTCAAAAAGTTGCTACTAGAGAAACACACATAGATCATAGTATTTCCCATTCACAACCATTTCATGAGCAACATAAATAGCAATTGTAGATACTGAATTATCTCTATTTGTAAAGTAAATCTTGTGACCTATCATAATTGTATCATATTTTATAGGATGGTTCCTAATATGTTTTGTTGTAAAATATCTTCTATCAAAGGTGGCATGAGTTAACTCCATAACCACTTCATTCAAGTTACAAACTTTAGAACTGGTATAGGTCTAGTCTCACATAATCGAGTCACAACCTTAATTACTTCCATAGAAATAATACTAGGCATGTTGTTCCACATGAACTTATCATGCATTCTACTCAATTATTTCCTCACATACTTAGCATCCACATCATTTTTGTAGTTAGGGAACAAATACCAAATATAAATCTTCTTTTAAATAAGATTGATGTATTTAGGTTTTATCAATAACTCATCTCTAGTCAGCACATTAGACCATAGATCCTTAATCCTTTGGTGATTATGGGTGGGTGCATGGAGATGGGTAGCAAATTTGTGGTCACTTTCAATTTTTTTTTTTAAAGTCATAATGCGAGAGCGTTATAATGTGCTCATGTTATGGCTTGGTGTGTTGAGCCTAAAGCTCAACACAATGAGCCCATAATGTGAGCATGTTATAACAGTCGCATTATGACATGTTAAAAGCAAAAAAAAAGTGAAAGTCATTCATTTTGCATTTCGACTATTTTTTTTTTGCCTACGGCCAAAACCCCCATTTTTCATGCTCATGTTCTAGGAGGAGGCATTGTGAAAAAAACTTCACCAAGGGTTGTTATTTCTTCACAAGGATGATGCCACAATGACGAGGAGGTGTGAGAGGAAGGATTGTTTTCTTTTTGTTTTGAATTTGTTAGTTTTAGGTTGAATTTGTTAGTTTTATGCCGTATTTTGATATTTTTTTTTTTGAATTTGTAGGAGATGTAAACCAACCTGTAAACCCACAAAATCCTCAACAAGATCAACAAAATCCTCAAGACCAAAATCCTCAAGAATAAAATAAACCACAACAACAACCTCCTCCACCAATCACTCAATACCCTCTTGGCACTCAACAAAATGTGATGAGTTAAATTGAGAAAAAAAAATCAAATCAAGGATTTAATAAGGAGGTTGAGTGATCCAAATGGTTCAACTGCAGAAAGAATGACCCTAGAAAGTTCATTGAAAGATATGTAAAAAAATGTAGATTCAATTAGCAAACAAATAACTTGATGGAAAGATAGGAGGCAAGTGGCTAGGGCTTATTATGCAGATAAACTATCATATAAAGATGTAAAGGGTTTAAAAATTACAAAAGGTGTTTTTTGCTCATTATTCATTGACCCACGCACAAATAAAAATCTTACCCTCAATGCAAAGAGGTTTCCTATTGATTGGTGCCACCACCAACAGATTAGGAACTATTTTTATGATAGGTGGTACATGATATTTGATTACCCACCATGCAACAATTGTAAAGTCTTGCAATATTTCCATAGGAAACTATATAGTGAGTTCATATTGAACAAAATCCAAAATTATTTTGATATGAGGGCCTTCTAGGGGAGAGCTGGGGGATTGGCTCAGGATAGACCCGATGTAAGCTAGATCCTATGTGGAAAGGGAGACGAGCTCTCACTAGGCCACCTCATGAGCACGTTGTTATGCCTTCCTTTGCGAAGGAGAGTGTCAATGTAAAGACATTGCAGATGATCAACATTTTAATCCAAAGTGTCATCCATCATACTCACCCTATTCTACAATCCCATCTAGGGGGCTCTTCGAGTGGTGGCCTTCAAACCCATCTGTGTCAATCTTGTGGGGTGACCTGTTCATATGACCCCACCAACACTCAAGAGGCTACTACGCAGGATCCGTCTATAGCTATGGAGATGGAGAGGGAAACTGACATTTTTCATGAGGTGTATGGCATTGGTAGTCGAGTAAAAGTTAGCATGTTCATTCAATTTAATTTATTAAATTTCAATTTTGAAATGCAAGATTAACTAAATTATTTTATTATTTTAATAAAATTGCAGGGTCATAGTGTTGAGAATGGATACGCTAGCCCTCCACCTACTTATTTCTGCAGTACACTTATCAATGGGGTATGTAACTAGTAAACAATTATAAATTTATTACATGTTAATAGCATTGTTTAATGAATGGTATTTTAATATGTGATTTTGGATGTTGAATAGGCTAATATTGGAGGTTTTCAGGGAACACCGCCCAGTGCCAGTGGATTTACTCAAACCTACACACAGGTAATAGAATAAAGAGTTTAACTAATGAATTGTACTTAATAGATTTGTGTATTTTATATTCATATAATTGATTATGTTGCATTGCACATCATTCAAAATCAAAGCATTACTTCACATTACATAACTAATAACTAGATGTTGATAGATGACAAAATTTCAACTACAATATAGTTTTTTAGAAACTCAACATAAGCAGTGATGCAATTACTTCACCATGAGTCCACATTTCTTCGAGGAATTTCTTCAAACAACTCACCACCTTTTCTATGATACCACATTTTCCATACATGTGTACCAAAGAATTTTATCAAACTACTCACTTCCTTGGAGCTATGGCTAAAATCCTAAAATAGGTGTTTTCCAACAAACTATGGATTCTTGGAAAAATATCTATCAAAGCATAATAGTAAGCAATAATACCCTAGAGAAAGCAATGAAATTTCTGAAAAAATGCCTAAAAGAAATGTGGTCTTTTGTTGATGGAATGCCATGACATGCATTTGTTTGTAATGGCATTCCATCACCATGAAACCCCATTTCTTTGAGGCATATTTTCAAACAGTTCATTGCCTTCTCTATGCCACCACCATTATCTTACATGTCTATGAAAGAATTTGATCAAATGGTTCACTGACTTGCTGCTATGGGTAAAATCCTAAAAACACATCCTTTCAAACAAGATATGGATAGGGAAAATAGTAAACATGAGAATCAAAAATATATAGTTTAATAAGTACTCCAAATTTTGTTCATTATCTCATACATTATAAGTCATGACGTCGATTGGTATTGTAGTTTTTGTGATTGAATAATTTGTTGTTTTATTTTTAGTTGCTGCAAGATGAAACACCTCCAAATGTGATGAGGGAAATGGAGATCGGTGTTTCATCTGCTATAGAATCCTTGATGGCTTTGACAGGGGAGGTATGAGGGAAATTAGTAAATTTCAATTTACATTCATTGTTAAAGATGTTAATTAGTGAAAAATCAAACCATTATTGATTCATAGTTTAATTTCTATTTGGATGGTTTATACAGGGCTTGAGCACACCTAAGAATGGGTGTGTGAATATTTCCCTCATGGAGAGAGATCATGAGATGGTGGTAAGTGATTATTTTGTTAAATATATCATTTTTTATAATGTAATTTCTATATATTAATGTCTTTACTTCTTATTGTAATAGTTAAAACTTCACCATGAACTAAACACTAGGAGCAGCAGCAGGAGCACTCCTCAAGCACAACACAAATGAGTGATAGACCTATCACCATCCGATCAACAAGAAAAGGGAAATAATTTATTTCCAAAGCATGGAGAGCAATTACTTTTGATTCTAGAGCCCTTTTTTTATGCCTACATGGTTGTTTCATACATATTTTGTATTGGATATATTTGATATTGTATGCCTATATGGAATTCTCATAAGCATATATCACTATTTTTTACCCATATTTCATACTTATATCGACATGTATTGATGTATGCCTATATGGCTATTTGGTTAATACAAATATTTTTTTATCGATGGTGTCCATATTTGCATTCTAAATTGATGGTTCAATAGATATGAGCTACATGTATTCAAGTGTATACTTTACAACTTACGTTTGTTCCAATGTATACTTTGTGACTTACATACATGTTTTCATGCATATACCTTGTATTTGTGCATATACTTTGTATTAATTTGTGTATACTATGTATTTGTGTGTATACTTCAAGGCTTACGTGTTTTTGAGTACTTGTGCTTCCCTTATTCACATGTAAATGTTTGACTTATTCACGTGTATAATTATTAATTGGTTAGCGGGTGATCCCACAATAGTGGTTTACAATTTTTGGCCAAACTAGACACTGAAATAATTTTTTTTAACTCAATCTTCACTTTCGGGAAACTATAGTGGCTAAACCATGAGGAATTTGAAGATGATGCAAACTAGAGTTTCATGTCATTTTGTTTGTAGATTCTTAATTTTTTTTTTTCAAAATTTTTGGAATCAGATTGCAATTCTTTTTCCATCTCTCATGAAAACTATTTTTTTCAGAAAACAACATTTTTAAAAAGTGACTCTCACTGTATAACGTATAAATTTTTTCTTTGAAGGCTAAAATTCTAATTCTTTCGAATTCAGATTTGTAACTTTGACATCTAGTGCTTACACTTGGTTAGATAGCTTTTTATTGAATATTTTTTCTTTAATCAAGTTTCAAAGTCAAACCAATTACAATTTAGACATAGTGCGACCGTATAACGCATAACTTTTTTTGTATGGATCAAAACTCATTTTTTTAATTTTTTTTGGATCAAGGACTTAAATATCTAGTGCACACATATTTTTATTTTATTTTTTTGATAATTTTCTATTTTTCCACATGTGTTGAACAAAGAGCTTGATTTTCAGTGAAAAACCTACATTCACAAGAAATAAAAAATAAATATAATAATAAAATTAAATTTATTTAAAATTATACTTTTTGGAAAACTTATAATAAGGAATACATACTTACAAAAAATTAATTTTAAATGAATTCATTTGATCCTCCAAAAGGTAAATCAAAAGTGGTTTTTTATCAACATTTTTATAGGTGTAAAGGAGACTCCATTATAGGTATGGTTTAAAACTAGTGGGGTTCTATCCAAGGGGGTTTGATCTAATGTAGTTTGATCAAACCATCTTGAATTGGAATGTTTTAAATAGAAATTTTTAAGGCTTAAATCATTATATTTTCTAAAAATATGTGATTTCAGCAAAAATTAGAATCTCCTAGAAATTGTAAACCACTATTGTGACAACACCCTAGCCCTAACATTGATCATTGCTTTCCTTCATGGTTTGTCTTGAATATTAATTGATTGATGCTAAACAAATTTATCTAAAAGGAAAAAAATGTTTTCAATTGGTATTCCATGAAATGATTCATAAAAAGAATTCCAATATATTTAATCCTTTGATTGGAACAACTAAATTAAGCAAATGATACATAATCTTCACAACACTTGCAAAAAACAATATTCAAAGTAGATGAAGTAGTTAACTTCTTGACATATTATCATACAAACATTTATCTTCTATAGTCTTTAAAAAAAATCAAAACATAATCCTGATAGTGAAAAATGAATTTTTATGTTCTTGATGTGTCACCATATAAACACGTCGAAAGATTTATATGTCAACTTTTTGCAATATTATTTCTTGTATACGAAATGGACTCAGTAGAAAGCAAGTTAAAATTTATAATACAAATAAGAAATGGACTCAACGTTGTCCTAGACCCCTGAATAGGTCTATTTAACAAAGCAACACACTCTCAATCACTCCAATTGGAAAAAAGCATTGGGAAACATTTACCAAATTATGTTTCCCCTTGACTTTACCCACTTTTACTCCCTCAAACCTCTATTTTTCATTCAAAACCCCTTTTTTCCCAATTAGGGAATCATGCCATAACATACTTTTGACCTCCCTTGTCCTTTTAGACAATTTGAACACATCAAACTCCACAACCTCACCCTATTTCCAACATATTCTAACTTATTCTCAAGAAATTTCTTCTTTTCACCTCGTCTAGTCTTGCTTTTAAGGCCTGAATTTTGAATTTTGAATAGGGGCAGCATTAGCAATCTCTTCCAATGCCTTTACCAATGCTATTTTATTATTTGTACTTACATATAATTGACTCAAATGACCCCACACTAACTCAAAAATAAAATCAAGATTACAAAATGTCCTATCATGGCCTTATTTAACATTATAATGACTAAAACCACAAAACTAGAACTTTTTCATCAAATGGAGGAACAAGGTGCTCTGCACCAATGATCATACATTTTTTGTGTGGAATACTCAGACTTCTCAATTGTTGTGTGTATGTTTCTCTTTTCTATTGTTTTGCATGCCATTATAAGGGATCAAGCCGGTTGAATGTAGCTCAGATCAATTCTGTATGTTTGGGTGTTAAAGAGTACCATTCCTAGCATAAACCTACTTATCAAAATGCATTGGAGCAATTAGTTTGGTCACACGAATTGAAAAATGAAAGTTGCACCACTTTACAAGTTTCCACTGCTTCAATTTGACACTTTTTCCATCAAGTGAAAACTAAACACTGGAGGAAAACAAGTCTAAGATAACAAAAATTGATAGAGGTTATTGTAGAGGGTCCCAATGCAATCCCATAGGCTTAGATAGAGAGTTTGTAAGCATAATGGATTCTAAGTAATATCCCATCAAAGTTTGCTTCCATTTTTCATTTTGGACCCTTAAGGGGTCGATCTGGTTGAACGTAGCTTGGAGCGATTCCGCATGTTTTGGTGCTAAAGATTACCATTCCTAGTGTAAACATACCTATTCAGATGTATTGGAATAGTCTGGTTGTTCACACGAGTTGGAGAATGAGAGTTGCACCACTTTGCAACTGTGCATTGCTTGCATTTGACACTTTTTCCATCAAGTGAAAATATGCCACCACAGGAAAACCACTATGACATAGCCAAAACCAAGAGAGGTTTTTGTAGAGGGGAACAACACAATCCTGTAGGATTAGACAAGAAGTTTTTAAGCATCACGGTATCTGAGTAACAACATGTTGAAGTTTGCTTCCCTTTTGCACTCTAGACCCTTAAGAGATTGGTATGGTTGAACATAGCTTGAAGCAATTCTGCATGTTTCGGTGCAAAAGAAGACCATGATTATAAAAAAAAATACCTATTCAAATGTTTTGGAACACTCCATTTGGTCACACTAGTTGCAGAATGAAAGTTGCGCCACTTTGCAACTTTGCACTGCTTGAATTTGACACTTTTTCCATCATGTGAAAATTTGTCGCCACAGGAAAACCACTTTGAGATAGCCAAAAATAAGAGAGGTTTTTAGAGAGGGGCCCAACACGATCTTGTAGGATTAGATGAGGATTTTCTAAGCATCACGATATCTAAGTAACAACCTGCTGAAGTTTATAGCCATTTTTCACTTTGGACTCTTACACAATCGATCTGGTTGAACGTAGCTCAGAGTGATTCCACATATTTGGGTGTGAAAGAGGACCATTCCTAGCATAAAAATACCTATTTGGATGTATTGGAATAGTCTATTTGGTCACACAAGTTGCAAAATGAAAGTTGCACCATTTTGCAACTTTGCACTGCTTACATTTGACACTTTTTCCATCAACTGAAAAATCCACTACCACGAGAAAACCACTCCGAGATAGCCAAAACTGAGAGATATTTTTGTAGAGGATCCCAATAAAATTATGTAGGATCAGGAGAGAAGTTTCTAAGCATCACAGTATCCGAGTAATAGCATGCTAAAGTTTGCAGCCATTTTGCACTTTGGACTCTTAAGGAATCAATCTAGTTGAATGTAGCTCAGAGTGATTCCAACTGTTTGGGTGTGAAAGAGGACCATTACTAGCATAAAAATACCTATACGGATGTGTTGGAATAATTTGTTTGGTCACACGAGTTGTAGAATGAAAGTTGCACCACTTTGCAACTTTGTAGTGCTTGCATTTGACACTTTTTCCATCAAGTGAAATTTTGCTGCCATGGGAAAACAAATTTGAGGTAGCTAAAACTAAGAGAGGTTTTTTTAGAGGGCCCAATGTGATCTTGTAGGATTAGATGACAAGTTTCTAAGCATCATGGTATCCAAGTAATAGCATGTTGAAGTTTAGAGCCATTTTGCACTTTGGACTCTTAAGGAATTGATTTGGTTGAACGTAGCTCGAAGCGATTCCGCATGTTTGGGTGTGAAAGATGACCATCTATAGCATAAAAATACCTATTCAAATGTGTGAGAATATTCTGTTTTGTCACACACATTGTAGAACAAAAGTTGTACCACTTTGTAACTTCGCGCTGCTTGCATTTAAATTTTTTTCCATTGAATGAAAATCTGCCACCACAAGAAAACCACTCTGAGATTGTCAAAACCGAGAGAGGTTTTTATAGAGGGGTCGAATGTGATCCTGTAGGATTATATGACAAGTTTCTAAGTGTTATGGTATCTGAGTAACATGTTGAAGTTTGCATCCATTTTGCACTTTGGACTCTTAAGGAATTGATCTAGTTGAAAGTAGCTCGGAGTGATTACACGTGTTTGGGTATGAAAGAGGACCATTAATAGTGTAAAAATACCTATTCAGATGCATTGGAACAGTCCATTTGGTCACATGAGTTGTATAACAAAATTTGCACCACTTTGCACTTCTCGCATTTGACACTTTTTCTATCAAGTGAATATTCACCACCATGGAAAAACCACTCTAAGATAGCCAAAACCGAGAGAGATTTTTATAGAGGCATCCAATGAAATCTTGTAGGATTAGACAAGAATTTTTTAAGCATCACGGTATCCAAGTAACACCATGCTGAAGTTTTCAGCCATTTTGCACTTTGGACTCTTAAGGGGTCAAATAGTTAAGGAGTTCAAATTGCAATAAGATCCATTGGGAAAGTTTAGTTTGAAGTAGAAGCATTATAAATATATTGTAAAGACTCAATGAGAGCGGGATCTTGAATATTTAAAGCAATAAAAGTTGATTAGCACTACTTTTTATTAGATTTTATGTATTTTCCATTCTTGGCAGACTTGTACGATCTCGTATAGGGGTGTTTTGACTTGCAAACTGTGGAAATCTCTTATAGCATGTGTTAAATTTAATTTTCATAATTTTTGAGAGTCTTATTTTAAATTTGTGGAGTTTTATCTTATATTTTCTTAATCTGCCTTGTTAACCCTATTTTTGGGGTGTTCAAAGTCACATAAATGTAATTTTTTCCCATTCCACCCCATGTGACTACTGTGATTGGCAGAATGGGATTTTTTTAGTTGGGAATAGGTAGTTTCAAGCTTTTTTGTGAAGGGGAGGTCTGATATTGCATTGGGTTTAATGCCCTAATGTGAAAATATGAGTTTTCCTCATGAAAAGTGGAGGTTTTGGTGGGCCAAAGTGAGTTTTGTGAGAAGGAAGCATTATTTCATGTTTGATTAAGCTTGTTCAAACCAATTCAAACTTGTTTAAAGAGGTTTTGCGTTTTGGGTAGATTGGGAAGTGACTTTTTCAATAAACCCCAGGGTTTTGACTAAAAAGTAGGATTTTATGGATTACCCTTTGTATAGTGATATGCCAAAGGTCTGATTGTGGTTTTGGAGGTTTTGACACATTTGAATTTCTTCCCCAAGGTTTTTTAGGGTTTTCGTTAGTTTCAAGTATAGTTGCATTGGAAAAAGAGGCTAATTAGAAGCCTAAAATGGTGAAAAGGTGAAATTTGAATGCTCTGGTCTAAAGTGATCATAGGTGGATTTTGAGTATGTCAAAGTTTTTTCAAATGGGTCCCTGAAGAGGTTCATGTCATGGACTGATGAGGTGTCATTGAGATAAGTTACCCAATTGAGTTGATTCCTAGTGCTATAAGGGAAAAGACTGATTTTGAAGAAATGGAGAAATTGTGAGGAGTTTATAGCCTAATAGTTGTGTTTCCAGATTGGAATTGTGACTTTGTGTGTTGCAGGCCTCCCCCTATTGCATCAATCCACAAACCATCATATTGACTATATCACATGACCTTTTACATACATTTTACATGTCAAAATTCAATTTTTACATTTGAAAACTAATCAACAATCAAAGTATATGGTGCTATATAATCAGAACAAGCTTGAAACAGAAAAGGAAAATTGTTGCAAATACAAAAAAATCATCCTTTATTTACTAATTTTCCAATTGTGCAACTAATGTAAGTTTTGCATTTTTACATCAAATGACATCTTTTGTGCAATATCACTTCTCTAATCACCTAATGACCTCTTTGCAACTTTGAATACATTACATATTACCTTCATATGACCTTTTTCACATTGTTTACATTTTAAAATTCAATTTTTGCAAATTTTCATATTGAAGGCATTTATAGAACAAAGGTGCTACTGCACCAAACATGAACTCTAAAATTACAATATTTAAGTAAATATCATTACAAGTAAATCTCATTACAATGCCTTAGGAACTTCATTCTCATAGATATTTTACAATGTCACTCATACATTTAAGATTTTCTTTAAATTTCTAGCCCACTCACTAGCTTGCCAATGCGGTAGGGTTGAGAAGGTAGGGGTAGTGTATGCCTCATAGAAATGGGGTGCCATGGATACATCACCATGGCACCCCATTTCTATGAGGCATACATTGCCCCTACCTTCTCAAACCTATAGCATTGGCAAGCTAGTGGAGTGTTGGAAAGATAGCTCACTCACTAGCTTGCCAATGCAGTAGGGTTGAGAAGGTAGGAGCAGTGTATGCCTCATAGAAATTGGGTGTCATGGTTCACCGTGGCACCCCATTTTTATGAGGTATACGCTAACCCTACCACATTGTCAAGCTAGTGGAGTGTTGGAAAGCTATCTCATATAATCACCGTGACACCCCATTTCTATGAGGCATACATTTCCCCTACCTTCTCAACCCTACCGCATTAGAAAGCTAGTGGAGCATTGGCAAGCTAGCTGACTTAGTAGCTTGCCAATGTGGTATGGTTGAGAAGGTAGGGTCAGTGTATGCCTCATAGAAATGGGGTGTAATCACTGTGACACCCCATTTCTATAAGGCATACACTGCCCCTACCATGTCAACCATTTATGAGACTAGCCTGAACACACAATTATAAGGTTTGAAAGTCATTTAAAATGGTGTTTTGACCCATTCCTCTCATTGTTATAACTCTAACTTGAGGAATGGGTCTGCATCATCACTAAAAAGGTGTGGGAATGTTGAGTGTGTGTAGGGGAGGTCAAGAGTTGTGTTGGGCATGAAGCCCTAGAGTGAAATTTGGTGTTTTCCATGTGAATTTGAGAAGTTTTGACATGCTAAAATGAGTATTGTGTTAGGGAAGCATTTTTTCTTGTTGAATTAACTTTTTTTAGGCCATTTTAGACCTGTTTGAGGTGGTGGCATGTTTTGATAAGGTTGGGAAGTGTGTTTTCCAATAAGCCCTAGGTTATTTGGCTTAAAAAGAGGTTTTTTGGTTTTCACATCTTGGTGGATGAATTTCTATGAACTAATTTTGAATTCTTTGGTTTGAATACATATAAATTTCTTCCCACATGTGTTTGGATATTTTAGTCAAGTTTCAAGATAAGTTTCTTTGCTAAAGTGTCCTAATTTAAGGCCTAGTTGGCGTAGAAAGCCTGATTTGAGAAAGTTGTTACAAAGTAACCAATAGTGGTTTGTTGGCATGTGATTGTGTACCCTGAAGAGTCCTTGAAATGGTTCAATTCTTGGTCTGAAAGAATCGTATCAATAAGAAATACCCGATTGAATGAGTTGGCAATGTTATAAGGAAGGGTGTTGATTCAGTGAAAAGTGAAGAGTTTTGAGAATTATGACTTGTGAATTGTTGTTGTTGGTTGATTTTTTTTGTTTGGTTGTGTTGCAAGACCTCCGTTGGTTGCATCACAATTCAAATTCTTTTTCCATGCTTCAATTTTGTGCCATGATTGCAAGATAGGATGCACCTTTCCCCATGTTGCTAACCTAGCCTTCAATAAAGAGTCTTCTAACAGTGGAGAGAAGGGTTAGAATCCCTTGTAGGTAGAATAATCAAGGAAACATTTAAAATATATCACCAATAAAAGTGATGATTTAGGATTAGTGATGAGGTAAATTTATAAATAGAGATGAAAACCAAAATAGTTTCTAAGATATATCAATGTGGGAGGAGTATATTCCAATTTTTTAGAGAGATGTATGGAAAATTTGGTAGCATACACAAGGCAATGAGCTGCTTGGTATAATTTTTTGACAAAATACCTCAATGAAAGCTTTGGAGAGTGGTATGCACTTCGATAATAAAGGATTGAGAAATTATTTTTTATTTTATTTCCTTAAAACAAATGTCATATATATGTGTATACAAAATGTGGAAGCATACACAAGGTAAGTCAATTGTTAAATAACAAAATGCCTCAAAGAGATGTGGTTTAAAAATGTAATTGGAAAGTGTATAGAATTGTGTAATTTAAAATGTGCATTGACAACCTAAGGTTATAATGACAAACAAACAATGATCAACATGGAATATGCGAAATAACAAAAATGAAAGGAAACCATAATAGAATGAAAGAAAATCTGTAAAGACTTCACATACCTCTAAAACCAGAGTTTCAAATGGAGGATTTCAACCCAATTATGTAGCCTTAGCTTCTTCTTTCTTCAAACTCCTCAACAATTTGACTTTTTCAAGAGCTTGTTCCCCTCCAAACTTCAATTGTATATCAGTTTTCAATGGAATTCAAACTTGAATTGATATTATATGTCTTTCAACATGAAAACTCTTCTATTTCATGCAAACGTGTAGAAAGATCATGAAAAAGGTGCTGGAATGTGAAAAAATGCATGCACACTTCACAACATCATCAAAAAATATTTTCTATCAAGAGCACACACAAAACTAGGAGAATATGCAAAATGTGGGCCTTGAGATCACAGGTATATTGAGTTTTTTTACTATTTTTAGTGCAACACAAACCATGCTCATGTTATAATGCAAGCACGTTATTTCTTCCTAAAACAACCATATCTCTACTTCTTCAAAACACGCTCGCATTATGAGAAAGTTGGTTTTTTAATATATTAATTTTCTCTCTTTGTCCATACCCTATATACCCTAATACTATCTCTCTTCCCTCTACCCTTATAACCTAATTCTATCTCTCTCCCCTCGACACTCTACCCTTAACTCTTATAATGTTTATCTATCTTCCAATCCCTCCCTTTCTCTCTATTGAGTCTCTCCTTCATCTCTCAACCCCTAATTTCGATTATCGATGATTGCCTGATTTCTGATCTTGTTCTTTTTTGACGCGATCCTTGCGGATCTTTTGATGATGATGATGATGATTTCGATTTTGATTTTGATTTCGATTTTTATTGATTTGAATCCTGATTTGATTTTGATTTGATCCTGGATTTTGATTCTGATGATTCGACTTTATCCTGATCTCGATGATCGGATCTTTCGATTGATGCCTGATGACGATGATGATCTGATGCCTGATGAATTTTGATCCTCTGCGCGGATCTTGATTGATTGATTGTTGATCTTCCTTCATTCTACTTCCCGTGACCGATAATCATAACCCGGACCCGAACACTTTAACCTTTAAACCCGACCGAACTTAAACCTCTTAACCTCAAACAATTCCACCGGACCTCGCATCTCGATCTCTTCATCTTCTCCTAATTCTCCTCACTTGTCTTCACTTCCCCCACTTTACCTTTATCTTTCTCACGACCTGTTCACCTTTAACTTTAACTTTACCTTTAATCCCTTAACCTTTAACCTGAACTTTACTCTTAATCTTATTAAACCTGACTTTAGAATCTTTATTAATCCTCAACCCTCTGACTTTAATACCTAAATCGCTCAACCCTAATCCACAACCCTGGAACCCTCAACCCTAATCCCTCAACCCTAATCCCTCAACCCTAAACCCTTAAAACCCACTTGCAAACTCTCTACCCTAACCTCAGTCCCCTTAACCATTAATCCCCAACCTCTTTCCAACCCTAATCCATCAACCCCTATACCCCACCACCCCATACATTGACCCTCGATCCTAATCCCCCAACCCTATAAAATCAATCCTATACTCTCAACAGTAAACCCTCTACCCACTAACCTCTACCCTATAACCCCTTAAACACTTAACCCTAAACCCTAAACCATAAACCCTTAAACCCTCTACCCTCTACCCTCAACCCTAATCCCTGAACCCTTAAACCCTTAAACCCATTTAGTAAACTCTCTACCCTAATCCCTCAACCCTTTTGACCCTTAATCCCTCAACCCTTAAACCCTAATCCATCATCTCTTATACCCTCTACCCTATACATTGGAATCCCCCAATCCTATACCCTCAATCCTCTACCCTCAACCTTAAACCCTCAACCCTTAACCCTTAAACCCTCTACCCTATACATTAAACACCCAAACCTCAATTCTCAACCCTCAACCCTTAATCCCTCAATCTTCAACCCTAAAACCCTAAACCATCAACCTCAATACCCTCTACCCTATACATTGGACTCTTAATCCCAATTCTTCAGACACATGTAACCTCAACCCAAATACCTCAACCCAATACTCTAATCCATCAAAACTATAGGTCCTCAACCCTATAGCCTCTATTCTCAACTCTCTAGCCTATACATTGGATCCTCAGTGCTCATATATCTATGTCCCTCCCTCCTCTTCTTTCCTTCTCTTTATCCATCCATCCCTGCTTCTCTACCCTAATCCCTCAACCCTAAACCCTAAATCTTTAAACACTTGACCCTAATCCATCAACCCTCAACCCTTAAACCCTAATACCCTAGAAACCATCAACCCTCTAGGTCCTCCACCATTCGATCGACGGTTCAAAGATTTGAATTTGTCGACGGATCGATCTGATCTCGGATCTGATCCTGACCGGATCGTCTGATCCTGATCTGATTGATCTGCCTGATTTTTGATGATCTTTTTGATTTTGATTTCGACTGATCTTTTGATTCTTTTGTTATTTTTGATTTATCTTCGATTTTTAGATTTTTCTTTATTTATTGATTTTTGATCTCTTTTCTTTGAGTTCTTTGTTTCTTTTGACTTCTGGATTTTGATCTTCGATTTGAGATTTTGATTTTTTCCGACGATTTTCGGATTTCCGAGGAGGATCTTTTTTGATCTTGATTTCCGGACTCTGAAAATCAATCCTATACCCTCAACCATAAACCCTCCACCCACTAACCTCTACCCTATAAACCCTTAAACACTCAGCCCTAAACCCTAAACCATAAACCCTTAAACCCTCTACCCTCTACCCTCAAACCTAATCCATGAACCCTTAAACCGTTAAAACCACTTAGTTAAGTCTCTACCCTAATCCCTCAACCCTTTTGACCCTTAATACCTCAACCCTTAAACCCTAATCCATCATCTCTTATACCCTCTACCCTATACATTGGACCCTCAACCCTAATCCCCCAATCCTATACCCTCAATCCTTTACCCTCAACCTTAAACCCTCAACCCTTAACCCTTAAA
>VDFB02155024.1:0-30230 GCA_007258455.2 Sequoia sempervirens | reverse complement strand
CTCCCCCATCTCTCTATCTATCCCTCCCACCCTACCTAGATAAGACCCTCTCATTCCACCCCTTGTTTCTCTCCCTCTATTAGTTCACTCCCTCCCACAACCACTCCCTCTCTCTCCCACTCCATCCCTCTCACACTCCCTCTCACTACCTATATCTCAAGTCTCTCCCTTTGGCACCCTACCTACATAACTCTCTCTTTCTCTTTGTCTCTCCCTCTCCCCCCTCTCTCTCCCTCTCTCTCAATTCTCTCTCCCACCCCCCTCTCTCTCTCTCACTCCCTTTATCCCTCCCACCTTACCTAGCTAAGTCCCTCTCTCACACTCTCAAGTCTCTCCATTTGGTACCTTAGCTACATAACTCTCTCTTTCTCTCTGCTTGTCTCTCTCCCCCTGTCTCTCTCCCTCTCCCTCATTTCTCTCTCTTCCACCCCCTCTCTCTCTCACTCTCTTTATCCCTCCCACCCTACCTATCTAAGTCCCTCTCACTCCAACCCCTTCTCTCCCACTCCCTCTCTCTTAAACTCTCACTTCCACCCCCTTCTCTCTCTCTCTCTCTCTCCCCCTCCCTCTCCCTCTCCCACCCTACCTAGTCAACTCTAGATCTTTCTCTCTCTCTCTCTTAAAATTCTCCTTTCCTCTAAAGACATACATAAATACATGCATAAAAGCATAATACATATGTACACACAATCCTTCATACATACAAGCATACATGTACATGCACATATATACAATCTTACATACAAGTAGGAAAACATAGAATATACATGCATTGATACATACAGGCATACATACATACATACATACATACATACATACATACATACATGAGATACAAGCATACAAGTGCATACAAACATACAAATATATAAACATATATTCAATATGCATTTAACATAAAGCAAGACATAACACGAGCACATTATACCGCACTCATGTTATGTCTTGCTAGACATGCTCCCCACAAACAAAACCATGTCAAAACTAACATATAATGTGATCATGTTATAATGTGCTCGCGTTATTTCTTGATTTGGGAATCCTCGAGCCTTAGCATTGGTATTTGCCTTGGAATACCAACCCAATGGCTTGGAGGGAATTCCTAATGACTAGAGACATTTTTTTGCAATTTCTACAATATTTCACATAATCGAGTTTGTGCTCATCGTCAAGATTGCATGTGGTTCAATATCAAAAAAATTGAACATCTGGGTAATGTTAGGTTCACATTCTGACAATGTTAAGTTGTTCATGTCCATAATTTCTTTTGTTTGTATGTCTCTTTTTTGGCAAAAAGTAGTGTTTGGTGTTTCTTTCATTATAAATTAACTGTTCATCAAAATTAAAAAAAAAAAAACATTTTTAGAAACTAGACTCCATTCTACAATTTTTTTTTAAAATCAATTAGTTTCCAAAATTTGTAGGGGTCGCATGGCCAAAATTTTGTTTTTCAGGAAGTGTCCACTTCAAAAATTAGTAAGAAATAAAACATTCATTAAAAAATTATCAGAAAAGTTGTGCATCAACTACATACTATTACCTAACTTCCGACTGTAGCGGTTTTAAAAATACTAAAAAAAAAATTGTCGTACAAGGGTTGTACAAGAGTTGCTATGTTATGTTTTTCTAACAAAAAACAACACTAATATTTTTACACCCCTCATTTGAACCCCTTAATCTCAACCATTTTTAAAATAAATTAGTAGTTTAGAAAGTAGACCTAGAGCACCTGAATTGTTCTTTTTGTTCCATCTCAAAATTTTGAGTGTAAGTATCCTCAATTTCACGTCCAAGGTCAGTATTTCTTGATTTCAGAAGAAAAAAAGTGGCCATTTAAGCCCTCTTTTTTGGAACCATCTTGGTGCACTTACCCTTATATTCATCCAAATTTCCATGTATGTAAGTCATAGTGTTCTTTGTGGGTAAAACCCTATGAGGAATCTTTGAAAAATCATCATCAGGGTCATTATCAAAGACTTTCATTGAATACCTCTTGCATTTAGGTCTAGGTCTCTTAGTGATGTTGACTATAGTTGGTGCAGTCATTATAACTTCAATTCAAACTCCAATGCTTATAAAATCACTTCTATTTCAAGCCTAGATAGCATAGGTAGCTATAAACACCTTTTATGTGCTCAACAAGATCTAGGGTTTGCACCAAATTCCTTTGAATCACATTCAAAATTCTTTCAATTCACTCTGCTTTCTTCAAATACACAAAAGTGATTAAAATCAACTTAGGAATTTACTTTATATCTTACCGGTTTTCCCTAATTCTGTACTGAATGCTTCAATTTCCAAAAAGTTGGTAAACACTTCACTAATACACTATAAACCCTAAAATGCTCTACAATTCTTTAGATTTGCATATTTTATGCCAGTTTCTTTTTTAAAAGCTTAAGCTTATAATTTTACACCATATATCTTTGTGTCACTCCTTGACACCTCATATTTCTAGGGGTTGTTAGATTTTTTGTTATTTCTCCCCCTATGCCCATGCTTAGGTTTACTTTTCAAGGGAATTATTTGCACTAGATGGAGGTACATATACATTTGATTCGTCTTTGTTCTTAGGTTCCTCTTTCTTTTTCCAAATCTTCTCCATTTCCTTCTTTACTTCAATAGGATAAATTATCTTCATAGGTTCATTCCTCTTTCCTAGATTAGTATGCCTTCCATTCTTACTTTTGCAAAATCTTGAGATGTGTCCAGGTTTTTTGCAACTATAACATACAACAATTTTCTAACCAAACTGACCCCCATTCAATCTTGATATGCACTAGTTAGCTTTGTGTCCAAATACATTGCATGTATAATAGTAACCATTGAAATATTGAATCGTTCTATCATCATAATTATATCTATTCATCTTTGATTTCTACATTCAAAAGATCAATGTCCAATTTTCTTACATGCAAAATTTTTTCCAAAGAAGGATCCAAAATTTTGATTCATTCTACTTCTACATTCTATTGCCCTATGTCCAAATTTATTGCATGAAAAAAAAATACCATTAAAATATGGGTACCTTTAAGCATTTGGTTGCTTGATAGGGGGTCTTCTAGAATTACTTCTTTGATTTCTTAATTTTTTTCCATTACCTTGAGTTTTCTTTTGATTATCAACCTTGTTAGGATTCTGATTTTTCTTTGATCTTTCTCCCTCTTCAAGTCCCAAACCACCTTTATCTTTAGATAGTTTATGTCTTGCAATTAGTTCATCAAGCATTGTAGAACTTGTTTTTAATTTGACTTCATGGGATCTTTCCTTTTCCAGATCTAATATCAGAGTTACCACTTCTTGTTCAAGTATTTTGTATTCATCAGTCTTTCTTTGTACCATTGCATTCAAAAAACCTCAATTCTTTTATTTTCTTCCACTTGTACCTTAAGTCTGGTGATTTCTTCATTTTCTTTCTTCAATTGTTTATTGACTTCTCTATGTCTTTCTTTAAATTTCTTGATTTGTTCTCTCAACTTTTGATGCATTTATTTTCTTCCTCTAGATATTCCTTCAAAATTTATTTTCACGTTCAATTTTGTCAAGGTATTTAAGAGAAGCTTTAAGTTATTTTTCAATCATGCAGTCATCTTCTATGTCTTCAATTATAGAGATTTTTTCTGAAGGAATAGGATACTTTTTATTAGCCATGTTTTCAACCTCCAAGATCTTCCTTAACCTATTAGGATTCTTAAAAATGATCTAGGCTCTGATACCAATTATTGAACACCCAGAATACTGAGAGCTAGGGTGAATCAATATTCTATCAAACCATTTTAACGTAAACCATCAAATTAACAAAAAATATTTAACTGCAACTATGAATGAAAATGTGAAGCACATACAATATCATATTACACATGAACACCAAGATTTTATGTGGAAAACCCAAAAAGTGAAAAACCATGATGAAGATTAGCACACAATAAATTATAACCGGTTATAAGATATTATAGAGACTCACTATTAAGACACACTATCCAATAAGGCTCATAGCCAAAAATAGATACAAAACAGAATGTGGCTACATTGCCAAAATGTGAACTAATACAAAGTGCACCTTATGTTGAATTTAGTTTCTTTCAATATCTAAATAGAAAACTCTGATCTACTTTATAATCACTCAACATTCACAACACTTTTTCTCTTATTTGAATCAAACACATACAAATCATAAAATCTCACATCACTTCACATATCATATCATATTATGTCATCCTATAACTTAGAAATGTCATACATATAGACCTAATACATCTGCATACATCAATTAGGTCAACCTAATTAGATGTAACCCTATTTTAATTGAAAACTACCTTGTTGACTACACACCTGATTTAAAAACATATTCATACTCAAACCAAACATGCATGGACCTAAAATAGATCCTCTTAACATCCATGGTACTTATTTAAACTCCACAACATATATCAAGCATTAGGTCACCTAGGATTTAGACATAATCACAAAAATAAGCCAGCTAAACAACCCCCAACGATCCAACTAATCATATAAGTATGTGCCACCTAGAATATATAGTGTATTGAAACTTGTGAAAAATCTCCAAAAAATTCAAAGTTTGATCCAAATCACTGAGGAATGCAGACCAGATTACACATACACATTTATACTATATAAAGCAAAAACTATATGCTAAACTATTTTTACTTGTAACCTTCAACTTGTTTAGCAAAAATTACTGAAATATTGATCATGGATGCACAAAGTAGTCAGGAATAACATACTATAACCTCATAATAAGATCTTATTACATGAGAAATTATGGATAAACATATCAGATTAAGATGTCTCCATTTTATTCACCAAATTAGACAAACTATCAACAATCAATGTTCACATCAATGATAACATGATAAAATAGGTTCCTCCATTCTTTCAAAAAATGCATCATTAATGCTAAAAGGTTCCTTAGCCACTAAGGAATACTATCCTTCCTTTTCTTTATTATGGTTTTTTATATTTTCCTTTTCTACCTTAACTATCCTTCATTTAATTTCATCTAATACAATATCCTTTACATTATTTTTAACTCTCATGGTAGGTTTAGGGAAAGAGGGGATAAATACACTAAAAGAGATAAAGTATTTTGTATGGATCCAGTGTGTAGGAAGTGTTTTTCTACCTTATGCATAACATAATTCATGTCCCCATCAATACTAGGTTCAAGTCTATTTGCCAACTAGGTAGTGATCTTGTTTTTTCCACCTCCTTCTAGAGGTAAGACCAAACTTTCACAACTAGTTTCCTTATTGAACTTTTTGTACTATCTTCCTTAGGGATGTCTACATGTGCGTTTTCTTTATCATTATCCATATCATTCATATCTGGATTGTTCCCATTTTCCTTACTTTGCAATTCATTACTAGTGTTCCTCTAATGGATTTTATGGCTCCATTCAATTTCTATTATTATGGTTCAATTGTTCTAGTGACACCCTTCCTTTTTACAATGGAAACATGTATTTAATCCATTGAGAATTTAAAATCCATAGTTCAATAATTTTCCACCTAATTCAATATATGATACTTTTAGGATATCAACTCCAAGTACCAGTGAGACTAGAGGTCTTGCATCAATATGTATAAGGATTGAATTGGTTCTCTCTACTCATGAATTTAACCATGTAAGGAAGTAAATGTGGAAAAAAATTCCATATTTGAGGGAGGAAAATTTTAACTATGACTCATCTAGGACATAAGAGGACTAAAATCTCTTCATTAATTAATTCTAAAGATCAAGCTATAACCCAAAAAACAATGCATTTCCTATGGTCTAGAACTATTTATCTAAAATTTTAGTTTGTGTTACATGGTCTTTGAAAAATCTAAAAAGTAGTCCTTTTATATCATGTGACAAAATGAAAACTAAAACCATAACTTTCCTTTCCAAACAGTTTTAAACCACTCAATAAGATATTTCCTTGTTGATATTTTATCCATATCTACCATAGCTAGAAAGATCACAATTCATTTTTTTCTTCATTATCAGTGATAGACAACATTTCTATATTAGGGGAGATAAATATTATTCTAGGGATAAGAGCGGAAGGTTCATCCTCTCCACAAAAATCCAACTTCTCCTCTCAGATGCCTTCTTCACTAATTGTTAAAAATCTAACCTCTTTGGGGTCTTCAACGGAATGCCTCAAAAGAATGCTCTGAATTGATTTTTTACTTTTTCTTAATATTATCATATTTTTCCCTTTCAAGATCATTTGGAGGGTTTCCCTAGGTTTTTCCGCTCATGATTACATTGGTTGTCAAACGTCCTTAGCATTTAATTGTGTTTTATAGTGGAATTTTAGGGCCATAACAAGGACTCAGAGAAGGATGCAAAAGAATGCTAATAATAATGAATTGAAAAGAAAAATAAAACCAAACTACTATTACATAGAACATAGGATAGAAATTAGGTACTAAGATAGTGTTGGAAGGGAAACAAAAAAACTCATAATCCCCTATTTGGGGGATTCCTACCAATTCCAAGCCTTTGACCCTTCCTTCACCACTTGCCACTTATTAGAGTCATCCTTTGCTTCCCTTTCAAGCATAAAACAATAATTCATGTTTATAAAATGGAATAGAAAATAAATTAAAGTGTAGCTTGACTCATTTAATTTTAATTTTCAAGATTAATTTATTTCCAAGGCTCAAATTTGAAATTATGTCTTCAAAATTAGAAGAAAAAAATGGGAAATTAAAATTTCAAGAAAAATACCTTGAATAGCATGCTTAGTAGCCCTTTCCAACTCTTTCACACTCAACAAAATTTATTTTGGGTGTTTAGGATCTATTATAATTAGGATATGTCTAACATAAGAACACTTGTTAAAGTAATTTTGATGATGTTCAATGAATAAAAAATTATAAGGTAGGGTATGTGTAGGATCATCATGGAAAAACTAGGCCCTTAAGTGGCAAAAAATTCAGAAAAATCAAAGTTAGGCAATTTGACGTAAAAATTTGAATAAGTTATCTATATTATTTCAAAAATATGTAAAAATAGAATCTATAGTAAATTGAATGTAGTTTATAAACTACTAGGTTTGTTTTAAAAAAAAAATCCATTTGGTGAAAATTTTGAAATTTCAATGCAGTAGTACTTAAATTTCAAGGAAAAAATAAGAAGTAGGTGTCAATGACCACCCTAACCACAATAAAATGATAATATTTTTTATAAGATTTTAGATATAAGTAGAGGACTCATGTCTCTCGATGTGATGCATATTTTTCTGTAATTTTTTCCAAGTAAATAATTAATTATGAATTTTTTTTACAACCTTTTAAAAATATAAAAAATCATATATGACCACCTTAACTTGGTCAAAACTTCATGAAATTCATTTTTTTTTTAATCCTATAATATGTGAAGCATATAATGTGGCTATATTTTGGATTCAAAAATGTGATACCGTTTGAAAGGTATACATGTTTTTCAATCAGCCTATCAATCAAGACTTTAGTCATAATTTGAATAAAAAATGAATAATAATTACTTATTAAATTCAAAGTAAGGCATAATTTATATTGGTGGAAAGCTGAGAATCTCCTTTAAAAACCCTTTTTGTTTCATCAATTTTGGGTAAAGGAAAAAGCCATCAGCCACATACCCATCATATTGCCACTTTTTGGCCCATCATGATCCTGCACATACCTGGTAGTACTGACACATTATCCTAGGTTGATAGGAAGAATTATGGAAAGAGGATGTCTAAAATGCATGAATGAATAGGTTACTAGATAAAGTTCCATATAGAATGTGAAAAATTACTTTTACCTTAAAATGAGTATAGTTTTAAGTGCTATGAAAAATAGGAAACCTACTTTGTAATCTATTGTTAATTTAATATTTTTGTTCTTTCTTGTTGAAAAACAAGTGGTTATCATAAATTTATCACACATATAAGTGATTAACTAAAAAAAAAAAATCAATTTCCAATATTTTCAATATGAATCATAGAAAAATAACGTAGATTCACCAAAACATAAGGTTTTATACTAAATTTGGAATGCTTGACCAAACTTACTATAAGTAGAAAAGGAAAAATGGGGTGTGGTGAACCTAACTTCTTCTATTTCATTTAGTAAATGAGATTCTCTAAAACGTAATTAACTTTAAGCCCTTAGGTGATTCAATTCTATGGAATATCTAGCAGTTTAATTTATGTGTGTGTGGATGGGGGATATAGTTCAAATAACACTTTTGGGAGACAAAAATAAAATATTAAATGATTTCAAATATGTAACCTAAGACTTGATTCATGTAGATGAAGCATAGCTCTACTAGAAGCAGTAAATTTTGTTCAAATTAGATGAGTAGAAGACACTTAAAACTGGCCTAAAAAATTGGTTACTAAGTGTCCAAAACTAGAAAATGGCTCCTGAGACAACCTTTTGAACTAAATTTTTGGGAGCATCTAAAGATAGATATGAGATGTAATTTCCAAATAGTTTCACTCAAAAATTATGGAAAATAAATATGAGATATGAATTTTTGTTATCTTGGCAACTTTTCTTGCAACTTTGAAAACTTTTGCAATTTTGCACTTTAGAGATCTCCACTATTTAATTTTTCTTTAACCTATGACATTAAACACAAACACAAGAGGGAAAAAATGTTTTTTTTTGGTGAATGGGGGTATTCCTTTGTCAATCTCCATTTTAGTAATTAAACCTTGAATTGAAAATTTGAAATTTCAAAGGAATGATGAATGAACAAAGCTATGGTGCAACTCACCAAACCCTTGATTTGAAACCATTTGAAGGATTGTAAATTAGTACATCTTGCATGAAATGGCTTTATTGTTGATGTGACGTTGATTTGATAGCTTGAATTTTGATTTAAAACTCGAAACCTACATCACAATGTTAGCTCCAAAAACATGCATGATGCTTGATAACTTTGACATGATGCTTGAGATCTTGAATGCTACAATGAATTCTTGAGAAATATACTATTGAACACCTTTGAAAATAATATTAGGTCTAGTGAAATATCTCTTGAAAATCTTCTAGTTGATTTGATAAAATAGCCTTGTATTTATAGGTATCTATCCTTAATTTCCTAAATATAAAACCTTACAAGCCAACATGAAAATTTGAATTTAGAGATGTTAAAATACCCCCACAAACATAATTTAAATTTACATTCAATGGTCTAGGGTGGACCCATTTTCCAATGGAAAAATGGATCATAGGTCCCTATTCCTGAAACACACATTACTCAAGGTAAAGTGTTTTGTGTTAACATTAATTGTTGTCAGGTTTTTGCTTTAGAAAATGTAATTTATTAGGATTGTAGATGTAAAATAGGACTTATTAAGGAATAATTAAATCAAATTTAATTAAGGGGACCCAAAAAAAGTGTGAAAATGTAATGGAGTTCATTTTTCTACACTACATTTAGCCCCCAGTTTAGTGAAAGGTTAAGCGCAAACACGAAATCACACTAAAGTAGACAAATATGTGTCAAGAACGGTTGATGTGTACAAATATTGATGGGATAGAATGAAAAGGATCAAGGAGGTTACAAAAGACACCAAGATATAAGATCCCATGGAAAACCAATATAAGCACAAAGGGACACACGTAAGATGTATGCTATACAATAGCAAGAAAATATACACAAACATACAATGTCAAATACTTAAAGAAAGAAAGAAAAAGAAAAGAAAAATGGGTGGATCAAGCCTCGACTATTTTTCCAACTCGATGTGGATCAAACCTTAGTTTTTTGTCCAAAAAATTTCTACAAGTGTAAACCCATTATCCACTATGCAAACTTTCCCTCACATGGGCTAGTGAAAATCCACTATCCACTAGGTGAGCCCCAAAAAGGTGGTTTATGGGAAATTCATGCTAGGTCTGCAGGCTCCCATATGTACAACTATACTAAAAGTTATACCTCATGATAACTTTGATAAGATTCCACACAACATGATCAATATGCTCTACTAGAGTTAAACTAAATTCAACAAGAAATGTCAAAATGTTAATGCCAAAATGAAACTTTTCCAATGCCAATTAAATAATACTAATGTAAAAGCCACACTTCCTAGGAGATGTATGATATCATCACTAAGAAGGTAACATGGAACAATGAATGAGGGACCATATGCCCCCACTTAAAATGTCAATATACTTGCTATGTTGATATTTTAAGTAGAAAGATGGGAAGAGGTGATCCTTGAAAAAAATTCCCACCTCAAAAAACTAGTTATCCTTGCTCCCTAATCATAGATACAAAGATAACCACCAAGAAATATCATGTTGTTGTGAAGAGAGATAGTTATACAAAAAATTATACCACCATAAATGGCAATGAGAAAGACACATAAAGCTACTAATTCCACATACTGATGAGCAACATGATAAAATGAAAATCAGTATCAATAAGAGGAAATAGGTGCATCAACACAAGGAAGAGCACCACAATCCTTAAGATGTTGAATTTTATTACTCAAAGCCTTACATTCATTACTAGAATGACCATGAACTTTGTGATAAGCACAAAATTATATTTTTTTGTAAAATTTCTTTCATGGTTTTGGAGGAAGAGTAATCAAGTGGGCTTTGAGAAGCCTCAACAAGATAGTCTCTTGATAAATAGTAGTGGATATTTCTTTCTTAGCACAACATGTCATACACATAATAGATGATAAGGCATTAGATGAAGATGAAGATAAAGGTTGGAAGCCTAGATATGTTAAGTATAGTATAGACTTCACTTGATTTCTATCATTTTTTTCCATGTTTTCATTATATCCATGTTGATAAAAGGAGTTTCTATCAGAGACTATAACATGCTTCCAACTCAGAAGAAGAGATTATATACCTCTAAGAAGGATTTCCTTCTTCACGAGCACATGAATCCTTGTTAATTTTTGTGAAGGTATGTATCTTCCTCTCATGAGGGATGGGAGTTAAAGATCCTGCATCAACACCATGGGGTGATGTAGAACCAAGTTGAGAAAATGAAATACAAGGTTGTTTTGATTTAGATTGTGAGATTTTGTACTCTCCCATAAAGGAGTGTGTAAAATCTAATGAACCCTAATAATCCCTAAAATACGTGTTTGAAGATGAATAGTTTGTATATGACTCTTTGGACTTTGAGGGTGGTATTTTTTACTCTTCTTTGAAACAAGGTGTAAAATATAATGGCCCCCAATCATCAGGGTGATCCCACAATACTAGTTTACAATTTTTGGTGAAATTGGACAATGAACTATTTTTTTATAACTAAATCTTCACTTTTGAGCACCTATTGCAGCTAAAACATGAGAAATTTGAAGATGATGCAAACTAGTGATTTGTGGAATTTTGTTTTTAGATTCTAAATACTTTTTTTTCAATTTTTTTGGAATCATATTGCACTTTTTTTTTCCATATCCTTTGAAAACTAGTGTTTTTTAGTAAACACCATTTTTAAGGAGTGATAATCACCCTATAAAACATAACATTTTTTCCATAAAGCATAAAATCCTCTTTTTTTTTAAATTTAGATTTGTAGCCACAATATTTAGCACTTTCATTTGGTTTCATAGTGTTTTATTTGATATTTTTTCCTCAATCAAGTTTTGAAGTCAAACCAATTACAATTCAGACATAGGCGAACTATATACAACATAATTTTTTTGTATATATCAAAATTCAATTATTTATTTTTATTGAATCAAGGACTTCAATATATAGTTCACTAATATTTTTCAAATTCTTTTTTGATAATTTGCTATTTTTCCACATGTGCATAACAAAGAGCTTGATTTTCGATGGAAAACCTACATTCACAAGAAATAAAAAATAAATATAATAATAAGATTAAATTTATTTAAATTTATACTTTTTGGGAAGCTTATAATAAGGACTACATACTTAGAAAAAACTAAATTTTAAATTAATTCATTTGATCCCCCAAAAGGTATATCAAAAGTGGTTTTTTATCAATATTTTGATAGGTGTTTAAAGGAGACTCCGTTATAGGTATGGTTTAAAACTAGAGGGGTTCTATCAAAGGGGGTTTGATCTAAGGTGGTTCAATAAAATCCTCTTCAATTGGAATCCTTTAAATAGAAATTTTCAAGGCTTAAATCATTATATTTTCTAAAAATATGTGATTTTATCAAAAATCAGGATCTCTCAGAAATTATAAACCAGTATTGTGGGATCAACCGTAACCTAAGAGATTTTTTGTAGATGAAATAAAATTAGGATTACCATTAACATGTATAGGTTATACCTCTGAGGTTGGAATCAAATTATTAGGGCATTTGGAAGTGTTATGATCATGTTGAACTTGTGAATTATAGTTTTTTCATTTACTTCAACCATCTATATCTTGTTGTTGTATTCAAATTTCATTTCATGGTGAAGAGTAGATGAGACTCCTTTTATGGCATGAATCCATAGTCCCCCTAGGAGAAGGTTATCTCAAAGAGGTACTGGTATTATATGGATAGGGGTAGGAAAAATTGTAGGTATGACATCAATGAGTAATATGATCATACTTAATGGTTGTCTATTAACATTGTTAAAACCAAAAATATTAGCATCGTTGAGTTGAATAATCTTCTTGTCTGAACCAATTTTATCTCAGAGATCAATGTTACAATCATTAAGACCTTCTCCATGGTCTATGATGGTGCACCTAACTATGATTTCATTAATTATCACATTTATCATTAATGCATCATATTTATTTTGTATCTCACGTGAGGGTAATTCATGTTGAGGGAATGTGATATCTAACTTTGTCACTTGCTTAAAATCAAAATAGGCTGGTACATCATTTGATTTCATAGAAAATTGTATATCATTCTTCTACAAAACTTCTTGGAGCATCCTATACTATGTAGGTGATGTTTGAATAACATCCCAAAAGAATATCTTAGTGGGAGTATTTTTAAGTTGTTCAACAAGGTCATACTCCTTTCCATTGTGTAAAGGAAAATGAGGAACACTAGGAAAAATAGGTTGAGGCAATGGTAATGAAGTGAGAGTGTTTTGTGGTTTCCCATTGTTCCTTATATTATATGTGTTAGCAATGATATTATAACTCATTCGATGCAAAACATTCTTACTATTGAGTTTCCTTGTAAAGTTTAAGATATATCTTTGAGATAATTTATTAGGACCTATGATGGGAGGTGATTCAGGAGGCTCACTAATTAAAGCATATCCAATTTTTGCATTCATAACCTCAACTGAGTTACCTAGATGACCTTCTAGTGAGGTTGGATCTAATGTGAACTTAACATATTCATCTATGCCATCCATCTTACTATTTTTTGAGATAAATGTAGCATTGAAAGAGTGAAAAAAGGTTCTCATGATGCTCAATAATTAGGTCTTCTAACACCAAGATACCTTTTTCACAAGTATTAGAGGTATTGGGAGAAGAACAATTAGGATTGTCATGATTGTCTATGATTGCATCCTCTTGCACTTAAGATTGAGTGGATGATCTAGGTGAGATGAAGTCCTCAAGGGATTCATCTAATATGTCAAAGTCATCACAACTAAAGGGTTTGAAGGATATGATTTCTCCAAGGTTTACAATTTAGTTTTTTTTTTGCTTTGGAATGATTATTAAATGCAAATTAATCTAGTTGAACAACAAAATGACACAATAAATTAAAAAATGTACATAGATATGAGAGTATCCACAGCTAAAATATGCAAATAAATTGTAAATTTTTAATGCCTAAACTAAATGAATGATAGACCTAATGCATAAACTAAAAAATTCAAAAATTGATAGACTAAAATAGTGGTTTACTAGCAGATCTAGGAAGTAGAAAAAGCCACAAAATACCCAAAAAATATGGTTTTGAGAGGGTGAATGGGTCTTTGTGTAGGGTTTGAAGAAATGAAAAATGCAATTTCTGAGTTGTATGTGTTTTCTGTTCTATGTCTTAGACTATAACTTTTGTGACATAATTTTCTAGAATATGATGTCTACATGCAAGTGAAATGAAGGAAAAATGATGAACAATGAATTTTTTTAAAATGCAATCTTGACTCAATTTTTGAATATGAATAATGAAAATTACACTAATATGCAAACACTATTAAAAATTAATGTAATATGCATGCATGTTTTTTTGGATTTTTTAGATTTTAAATAATGTAAAATCTAAATTTAAAACCCTTTTTGGAATGGAAACTAACACAATTTTGACAACCCTAAATGAGATGTAGACTAATGCTATGCAATGCAAACTTATAAAAATACTAGATCTAGGCTTTGAATGATCTCCAAATCAAAAATTACAATGTTCAAAATGTCATGTTCAACATAATGAAACATAGAAAAGGGGTGTAGGCTCACCAAAACATAGGGTTTTCTACTAAATTTGTAATGTTTCACCAAACTTACTATAAATAGAAAGGGAAAAATGGGGTGTGATGAACCTACCTTCTTCTATTTCGTTCAGGAAATGAGATCCTCTAAGGTAGAGTTAACTTTCAACCCTTTGGTGAATCAATTCTATGGAAGATCTAGCAAATTCCTTTATGTGTGTGTGGATAGGGGATAAATCTCAAACAACAATTTTGGGAGATGAGAATAAAATAACAAATGACCTCAAATCTATAACCTAAGACCTGATTCATCTAGCACTAATAGAAATAGTCAATTTTGTGCAAATTGGATATGTGGAAGATACTTAAAACTTGTCTGAAAAATTGGTTGCTAAGTGTCTAGTAATGGCGACTGGGTCCTAAGATAAATTTTTGAATTGAATTTTCAGGAGCCTCTGAAGACAAATATGAGATGTAATTTCACACTAGTTTTACTCGAAAATGACAAATATAAATCTAAGATTAGAGTTTTTGTGATCTTGACAACTTTTACAATTTTACACTTTAGAGATCTCCATTCTTCAATTTTTCTTCAACCTAGGACCTACAAAACAAACACAAGAGGGACGAATTATTATTATTATTATTTTTGTGAATGGGGTTTTTCCTTGTTCAAACTTTATTTTGGTAACTAAACTTTGAATTGAAATAATGAAGTGTGAAAGGAATGATGAATGAACAAACCTATGTTGCAACTCACCAAAACCTTGATTTGAAACCCTTTAAAGGACTACAACTTATTAGAACTTGCATGAAATGGCTTGATTGTTGATGTGATATTGATTTAATAGCTTGAATCTTGATTTGGTACTTAAAACCTACATTACAATGTTAGCTCCAAAAACATGCATGATGCTTGAGATCTTGAATGTTGCAAAAAATGCTTGAGATTTTTTTTTTTGATCTTTGAAAATAATATTAGGTCTAGTGAAATATCTCTTGAAAATCTTCTAGTTGATTTGATAAAATAACCTTGTATTTATAGGTATCTATCCTTAATTTATCAAAAATTAAACATTACAAGCCAACATGAAAATTTGAATTTAGAGATGTTAAACTATTGCCAAAAACATAATTTAAATTTAGGTTCAAAGGTCGAGGGTGGACCCATTCACCCATGGGAAAATGGGTCCCACATCCCTATTCCCAGAACTTACATTTCTCAAGATAAATTGTTATGTGTTGGCATTAACTTTTGTCGGGTTTCCCCTTCAAAAAATGTAATTTATTAAGCATGTAGATGTAAAATAGGGCTTATTAAGGCATAATTAAGTCCAATTTAATTGAGGGACCCAAACAAAATGTTAAAACATAAAGGAGTACATTTTTCTAAACTACACAATATAATGAATTTTTTTTTAGTAGTACATATTATCAAGACAAAAGATAATAACTATCCATGCACAATTTCGACATTACTATATTCTAATATTAAATTATAATTCATAATTTAAAATATCAAATTTTGAGCTATTTCATTTGTGTATCAAAATTTAAAACATGAAAAAATAATTGAAAACTCATGCTCAAATCTAAAACATGAAAAATTATATCTAATTATTAGATTTCATTGTTAAAATCTAAAACAGAAAAAATTAAGTGAAATTATTAGATATTCATGTTAAAATTTAAAATATAGAAATTTACCATTTCTTAAATGAAATGTTAACATTAATGACATAAAAATAATGAACTTTATTTATTCTACACATTTATAATTAAATAATAACAAAAATTTACATTATTTACCACCTAAAATAAAACTATATAATTTTTAAAAATATAAAAAATAACAATACAAAATAATAAAACATTATATGTTAAGATATTATTATTTTATACTATTTTGATGTACAAACCTACCTGAAAATTTTTATCGACCATAGAAAAACAGAAAACATTAACATGTAAATGCCTTGGATGAAGTCTGAACATTTGAAACTTATAAATTTGATTGTGATCTTAACCTGCGTTTCTGCACCGCTTTCTTTATTTTCTATGATAAGACGTGTCCAGTCAATCATTCGCTGTATGATTTGTCCTTTGTCTCTTTTTAAATTGAAAATCTGCGAATATCCTGACCATTTCCTCATAGTTTCTCAATTCAAAGAAGTGCAGAAGTATAACGCGTCGCAATTTATGTATCCTTGAAAGAAAATGCCCTTTCAGAATATAATTAAATTTCATGCCAGTCAAAGCTTATATTATATGGCGTTTAACTTCTTCAAAGCTTGTTATTTAAATATCTATGGTCCATTGTCGTTTCTATTTGACAGAGCACGCTTGTCTTCATTTTCTGCAAAATACAATATAGTGAAGCCTTATCCATAACCACGGGATGGAAATATATTGAGAATTTCATGGCCCTATTTTTTAATATATTATTTTCGAAGAACTCCTTCGTAGTTTAAGCTATCTAATATATGACACTTTAATGTTTAATTTATATTCAGTTTGTCTTCACTTTAAATTGTTTTAAAAAGTATGTAATTGTAATGATAAAGCAATTTAGGTGTTATATATCAATGTTTTTAGTCAATAGAATTATCAAGTAGGTTTGTAGGTTAGCTATTAAATTAGCATGTGTAGGTTTGTAAGATAACTATTAAATTATAATAAGAGTTAAGTATCAAATTTAGGTTAACAATCAAATATAGGTTTGTAGGTTAATTAGCAAAAGTATTAGTCAAGATTTAATTTGTTTTGTAGGTTAGCTACTTATATACGAGTGAATTTTCACCCCTCTTAACCCCCTACTTTAGAAAAATAAAATCCAACTAAGTAAATACACGTCCTCATTCTATACCCCGTCCACTTCGCGCTTGTTTTTATTGTCAGTGGAGGAATTTTTGTCTAAGATGCGCGCACGACATGTGGATGTGTATGTGGCACACTATCGTCCCTAAAAGATTCCTAACTTTGAAGTCCACAAAGACGTTGCATTCTCCATTGGCGATGAAGCGTAACGCCTATGCACTTTCCAGCCAAACTGAGAATGACTCTTTCCATCCTAATGGGCCTTCAAATGGCTATCTTTCATTTTCCACTTCATCCCTACAACAATTCTTGTGCCTCTACACAATTTTTCATGCTGGTTTGATCTTGCTTCAAAACTCTTGAGCTCCTACACATCTTCTCCACTTCTTGTTGCACTCTTGCCACCCTTCGAGCTGTGACTTGGTGTCCTGCGGGATTGCTTCATCATTGTTGTGGTAGTGTAGGCCTTACCAAACTTGCATCCTCTTCTACATGCTTGAGGGAACCTTGATTGAGAAGGTGATATTGTTTCATTTCTCCATTTCCATAACATTGTCACTTGATTTACATAGCATTGTGTTATTTCTATCATGAAGTATCTTTTCTATTTCTTTCTTTATCATATTTTCTATCTCGTGGCTATTTTGGTTGTTCATGGAGGTGGAAACACCAAAGCAGGGATTTGACTATGACAAAACTCTTTACAGCCCCAAAATTTTTCCTCTCTTGGTTATGTGTAGGTACACATTCGTGTGGAGCTTGCTGACGAATTGGACTACCCGTGAGTTAATCTTCATCAGCTTTTCTTTCTGTCACTTCTATATCATCTTTCTAGTTATTTTACTCATTTCATTAGTTATCATTTCAATTAGTACTTTAAACTTTATATGCTAGAGCATTAGTAGTTTTGTGTTCCTTGTACTGTACTCTTGTATTTTTTGGCCGTACGGGCTCCAGCGCCCTAGAGAGATGCCACACTATTATCGATGACCCACACTACTATGCTCGGGCATAGAACTTTCTGTGGTATAGTTCAAGTTCTAGAAGTCTGCTCGTTTAGCTCCATTCAAACTCTTAGGTTCGTAGAGTGATAGAAGCACTTGAGAGTTCTCTTCATTCTCTATGCTTGACCTAAAATAGTTGCACAGTTGAGGTAGATTAGGGTAGCCTTCTGCTCTCATCTCTCTGTGACCTAGAGCCTTGGTGTGGTTGGTCCCCCTCCACTACACTACCAAATTAAGAGTTAAGTACACCTAAATTGTATTTCATTTGAAATGCAATATTTCAAAATTTTATTTCACAAATCTCCAAAATTAATTAAATCTTCTTTTCATTTTTATATTTATTTAATTGAGTTATATTAATTTTAATATAACTTTTTTTAACATGTCTACTCTTGCACTCCATAAAGTTTTACCTAGAGATTATACCTTATTTTTTATTAGGGTTTTTTATATTGATTTTTTTATCACATATATCATTTTTCACAATTATTAGGGATGTGTAACTATTTATTATAGTTATATTAATATATCTTTATTTCTATCAATTCTACCAACCCTTGGACTTCTCTTTATAATTACATTATTGAATATGATGTATGACTAGTTTTTATTTTAAATTCAGATAGTAGTTTATAGTTTAATAATTCCATCTCAGGTAGTCATATTATGTTTTCATGCAATGATGTAGGTGGGGCACAATCTTCCTTTTAGAAGTTGGTACAAACTATTGGGTTAAATTGATCATGTATAATCAAAATACAATATGTGTAATAAATAAATTTTAGTTAATAGTCATATTAGAAATCAAGAATATGAGTATTTAGGGAATACATTAAAGATGACTAATAAAGTGTGCATTAATACTTTGGCATACATTCTTCCACACTTGAGAGTGTGTGGTAAATAATTGCTCATTTATTGTAATGTGATACCTTTTTTGGATAGATATAGTATATGATTTAGAAGATCATGGATAAAAAAAATTAATGTCATTTCTTTAGTTTTGTAACAATATGTTCAATTTTTATGTGAAGGAAGAAAGGTATTTAAACTTGAGAGGTCTTGTTTGAAGAAAAAAAATACTAAATGCATTTTGTTAGACATGTTAATTCAAAATCATAAAAATATATACCATACAAGATGGGTGATGTTGTACATGATTTTTACTAGACAAACTTGGGTGAGTTAGGAAATTTTTAAAAAAATTGGATAGATATTTTATGAAAGCTTAAAGATTGTTGCATTGGTCAACATTTAATTAATCAACATAATCATTATGAGAATAAATTATTTGTTAAATCAAAGGAGGATATACAAGGAAAAGTAATGTAAAAAATAATGCTTCATGGTCAAAAGAATATATCAATTCCAAAGGAAACTGAACTTGTGCATCGAATTCCAAATAATTATACACAACCACCAAAAATAAAGAAAAAAAATTGGGAGAATTGAGAAAAAATAATGTACAATCAATTAGAAATTACTTTGTAGGAAGTGGCTATAAAAGTCACATAAGGTTATCGATCTAAAAACACAAGTAAAAGAAAAGTAAATTTGTAAAGAAGAATATTCTAGAATTAATAAATAACATTATGATGACACACTTTTGGAAGAAGATGGTCATTTAGAGGATGATGATGATCCTTCTAGTCTTCTTCCATGACTAATGAGCATACCTATTGACGAGGGAGCAAACCCGAGACACAAAAATGATGCCAACAACCAGAGAACTTTTATTATTATTTAGAATGGAACTTCTTACATGCAAAGGATCACAAATCCTCAAACTCTGCAATACATGCAAATTATAGAAATTATAGAAATTACCATAGACCCCCTTTCGCAGCATGCAAACTCTTTTCCCCAAAAAGCTACCAAAAATTAGAAATCTCACCCATAAATAGAGCTCCTTTCCAATTTGGAGCCAAAACAACATTCAAATTTGAGTTTTGGGGGTTTGGCGCCCAAATTACAATTTGAAATTCACATTCAAAAATTAGCACATTTCTAAAAATACGCCAACTTCTGGAAGCCATAACTTTTAATCCGACCATTGGATTTTCAATGATAATACCTTTTTGGAAAGCTCTCGAAAAGACGATGTGGCACAAAGTAGGACCTATAACCAACTACTTTGGGTTTTCGCAAATTTTCGGGCCCATCCAAAGCCTCTAAGGGCCTCAAATTTGGCTTTGAATATTTTAATAGTTAAAGGGGTATCTAGAAATGCAAAAACATCAAAGAAACAACCAACAAAAAATTAAAATATTTCTTTTTTCGGGTGATGTAGGATTGCCCTCACACCACTGGATGCTCTTGCATCAAACACCTAGGGTAATTTGAGAAATGACCCCGTCACGTCTCAGATGGTTGAGGAAAACCCAAACAATCAACCTCTGCCTTAGACAGCCATGATGAATCTTCCATAGGCCTTCCTCTCCACTTCACCAAATATTCTTCATATTGCCTATTTCTAGTACTCCTTCCCACACGGCTATCCAAGATTGCTTCAATCTCCTCCTTCTCTAAAGTAGGTGTGGGAATGTTACAATGTTCTATTGCTGGATCATTTTTTGTGCCACCTTCATGATACTATGTCAAATCTGTAATGTTGAACACAGGGAAAATGTTGACTCCATCCGGCAACTCTACCTCATATGCGTTCCTTGAATCATGCCTCTTCAAAATTTTACAGGGACCAAACTTCTTCATCTTCAATTTGTTATAGGTTCCCACTAGAAACCTTTCTTTCCTCAAGTTGATCTTCAGCACTTGTCTTCTTCTCTTTGTCCATCTTTCTCAATTCTGGAGTGGTCCTGGGACTGCCTCCATACACAATCTAGAATGGTGATCTACCAGTTCTTCTGTTGATAGAATTGTTGTAAGAAAATTCTTCCTGGGGCAAGATCAAGTCCCATCAGGCTTGGGTTTATCTCCTACCAAGCATCTCAATAGGTTACCCAAACTTCTATTCACAACCTCAGTCTACCCATCAGTTTGTGGATGGTGTGTAGAACTGAACTTCAACTCTATTTTCAACTTCTTCGACAAGGTCCTCCAAAAGTACCGAGCAAATTTTGTGTCACGATCTGAGACTATGCTCTTTGGAAAACCATGTAGCCTCACCACCTCTCTGAAGAACAAGTTAGCAATGTGGACTACATCATGGGTCTTATGGCATGGGATGAAATGTGCCATCTTTGAAAACCTATCAACTACCACAAATACTGAATCATTCCCTCTTTGTGTCCTTGGAAAACCAAGAACAAAGTCCATACTTATATCATCCCATGACCTCTCTGGTATAGGTAAAGGCTGATACAACCCAGTATTCTGGCTCACTCCTTTAGCCATCTGACATACCCTGCAACTCTACACAAAATTCTTCAAATCTTGTGATAATTGAGGCCAATAATAATGCTCATTGATAATGGCAATGTTCTTATCCCAACCAAAATGTCCTACCATTCCTCCACCATGCTTCTCCTTTATCAGGTTCTCCCTCATGGAATTCCTCAGAATACACAATTGGCTTTCCTTAAACAACATGCCATCTTGGATTATGAAATCTTGCCACTTTGTCCTATCAACTGTAACAGGCTCCTTGCAAGCTTTCCAAGCCTCTGCAAAATCAAGATCTTTAGGGTACAATGTCTTGAGTTCATTGAACCCAACCACTTCAATCTGCATCTTTGTCAACAATGTTTGCCTCCTACTTAAGGCATCTACAACCCTATTCAACTTGCCACTCCTATGCTTTTAAACAAAGGTATAACTTTGCAAAAATTCTACCCATTTCGTATGCCTATGATTTAATTTTCCTTGACTACTCAGGTACTATAATGCTTGATGATCAGTATACAAAAAAAAATCCTTCCACAACAAATAATGTCTCCATTTTTTTAATGCTTAAACTATTGCATAAAATTCCTAATCATATATAGAGTACTTTCTCTTTGCATCATTTAAATTTTCACTGAAATAGGAAATGGGCTTACCTTCTTGACTCATCACTACTCCAATGGCACAACCACTAGCATCACAATCTACTTGAAACACCTTATTGAAATCCAGGAGGGCTAAAAGTGGTTGGTCTGTCACCTTCTGCTTCAACAGATCAAAACTCTTCGCTACTCTAGTGCTCCACTTGAACTCTTTTCTATCCCCTCTCATTGTTTCAGTTAGGGGTGCACACATACTACTGAAGTTTCTAATGAACTTTCTATAAAATTTGGCCAAACAATGGAAATATCTCACCTGAGTAGCAGTTCTTGGGGTAGGCCATTCCAAAATAGCCTTCACCCTCTCTGGGTCCATCTTGAGACCTTCTTCCAAGACAACAAACCCCATGTACACTAACTCCTTCACAAAACTACACTTCTTCATATTAATCAATAATTTCTCTTCTCTGAACTTTTCAAAGACTACAAATATGCATTAAATGCTCACCCAAGGACTTACTAAATCTTAAAATATCATCTAAGTACACAATAACAAAATTCCCCAGAAACTCTTTCAATACCTCATTCATGAGCTGCATGAATGTGCTTGGTGCATTAGTTAGCCCAAAGGGCATGACTAACCACTCGTACAGGTCCTCCTTGGTCTTGAAGGTATTCTTCCATTCATCACCCTCTCAAATTCAGATCTGGTCATATCCGCTCTTCAGATGAATCTTCATGAAGTACTGTGCTCCACTCAAACAGTCCATCGGATCATCCATCCTGGGTAGGGAAAATTTGTACTTGATTTTTATCTTATTTATGGCTCAAGAGTCTATACACATCCTCCACTCCCCATCCTTCTTCGGTGCTAGTACTGCAGGTATTGGACATGGGCTCAGACTCTCTCTAATCAAACCCTTTCTCAACAACTCCTGAACTTGTCTGTTCAACTCATTTTTTGCAGGAGTCATTCTATGAGCTGCCTTGTTTGGCAAACTGGCTCCAGGGATCAAGTCAATTTGATGACTAATCTTCCTCACTGGTGGTAAACCCTTAGGTACGTTATTAGAAATAATCTCCTGAAACTCATCCAATAGTCCAAAAACTTCTACTGACACCTTCTCACTATCTTTCTTATCCATTCTAGGAATCAAAGTGTAACACATACGCTCATGCTTCATGCCTTCTAAAAATTTCCTTCCATCAACAAAAAAAATTCTAGCACTACTACATACCTTTTCTTCGTCCTTCTTCAGGGGTTTCAACTTATGGCGGACTTTGTCCTTCATCAAGGAATAAGTTTTTGCATGGCCATCATGTACAACACGCCTATCAAACTGCCACTGCCTCCCCAACAACATGTGACATGCATCCATAGGAATGATATCACAAAGTACCTCATCACGATAGCTTTTGATCTTGAACTTCACCAGGCACTGCTCATTGACCAAAACTTTGTGGTCTTTCTGTAACCAGGCAATCCGATATGGATGTGGATGCCTTTCCCTTTTCAGCTTCAACTTCGTAACCATCTCTTTTGACACCATATTATCGGTGCTACTGTCAATAATGACATCACAACATTTTTCTTCACACTTGCACCTTGTGTGAAATAGATTCTCCCTCTCTTCTAGTTCCTTCTCTTCAGTCACCAAGGCTCTTCTAACCACTAGGGCTTCAACCCTTTCCGCATCATCTGAATGCTCAGATTGAGCCTCCTCATCTTCATGTGCAACCCTTACATGACCTTCTGGCCTTTTGTCTGTCCTTCCTTGGTGTTGTGGACATTCATAGGCTCGATGCCCCTCTTTACCACAATGGAAACAAGTTCCTCTGAAACCACCTCTTCTGGGTCCTAGCCCAAATCTTCCTCGTCCTCTACCTCTTTGATCACCACTGTTTTGATCATGAGGGTAGTAGAAGTTATCATTCTTCTGGCTTTGAATCTAGTACCCACATCTTCATTTTTCCTTTCATCCTCATTTTGGCTTCCAGAAGATCTTCCACTACCCCTTCCGCTTTGAACTCCTCGTCCTTTTTGCTTGTTGTCAAATCTTTTGTTCAGCTTCTTCTCAACTTTCAGAGAAAAAATGGTACACATCCTCAATGGTGGTCATTCTGACCAGGGTTAGCTCCTCTTGAATGCTTAGTCGTAGCCCATTAAGATAACGGGCTACCTTCTCCTTGTTGGCCTCTGCATGGCACGTTCTGATGATCATCTTGTGAAAATCTTCTATGTAGTCTTTCACAGATCTACTTCCTTGCTTCAACCCTTGCAATTTCTTCAGCATATCTAACACGTAGTCCACTGGTATGAACTGCTTCTTCAGTTTCTCCACCATGCGATCCCAAATGTTGATCTTTCCTTTTTCTCTTCGATTTCTCTCCAACTGGACCTCTTTCCACCAAATATTGGCATGGCCCTTTAGCTTCGTTTTTGCAAACTTAACCCAATCTAGGTACTCTACTTCTTCATACTCAAAATACTCTTCTAGCTCGTTGATCCAGTTGATCAACTCTTTCGGGTTCAAACTTCTGGAATAACTGGGGACTTCTATTCTGGGTCTTTTTCAAATCTTTGAAATGGCCCTTATCAATCACATCTGATCCTGATCAATTGCTTCTTCTTCCTCTTCTATGTCTGAATCTTCCACCTCTTCTCCATCCTATTTTTCTCCTCTCCTTCCCGGGTTTAACCCTCTTCTCATTTGTTCCTGCAATCCATCAATTTGTCTCTGGAGGGCTCTAAAACCCTCAGCCGCCAATGGATCTCTTCCACTAGCATTTTTTCCATCTCTGCCACCTCTGGCACTGCCACACCTACCAGGACTCACTCTTGGAGGCATCTTGAATATCTTGAACCCAAAACCACAGTCCTGGTGCAAATTACCTCACGATCAACAATCTATCCACACGCTCAAGAAAACCTGCTCTGATACAACCTGACGAGGGAGCGAACCCAAGACACAAAAAATGATGCCAACAACTAGAGAACTTTTATTATTATTTATAATGCAACTTCTTACATGCAGAGGATCACAAATCCTCAAGCTCTGCAATACATGCAAATTACAGAAATTCCATAAATTACCACAAACCCCCTTTCGCAGCATGTGAAATCTTTTCCCCAAAAAGCTACCAAAAATTAGAAATCTCGCCCATAAATAGAGCTCCTTTCCAATTTGGAGCCAAAACAACATTCAAATTTAAGTTTTGGCTGTTTGGCACCCAAATTACAATTTGAAATTCACATTTGAATTCACATTAAAAAATTAGCACATTTCTAAAAATATGCCAACTTTCGGAAGCCATAACTTTTAATCCGACCATTGGATTTTCAATGATAATACCTTTTTGGAAAGCTCTCGAAAAGATGATGTGGCACAAAGTATGGCCTCCAACCAACTACTTTGGGTTTTTGCAAATTTTTGGGCCCATTTGGAGCCTCTAAGGGCCTCAAACTTGGCTTCAAATATTTTAATAGTTAAAGGGGTATCCAGAAATGCAAAAACATCAAAGAAACAACGAACAGAAAATTAAAATCTTTCTTTTTTTGGGTGATGTAGGATTGCACTCACACCACTGGATGCTCCTGCATCACCTATATACAATATATTTATATACCTATTTTAATAGTTTTTATTTTTTCCTTTTTCTTATTGCTTTGTATTTTAGTCTTTCTTCGCAGGCCTTGTTTAATACATTTTACCAACTATGTCATGTTCCAATTTTTTTCTTCCACCACCTATGGTCCATGACCTCTTTTTTACTAATTTACATTTTTTTACTCATGTCTACAATCTTGTTAATCAATTTCATATATTCTCTTACTTTTACGATTAATATGTTGCAAGTTTGCTACAAGTGTTGTCATTGATGTCAACAATGTGGAGATTGTTGGTGTTGCATATGTTGTAGATGTGATGAAAATATTTTTGTGATGTTATAGATATTATGAAGATATGTTTGTGGTGTTGGTGATGTAGCTATTTCACTTGGTTTCCAAGTGTTTTTGAGAAAAAATGAATAAAAGAGTGTAGTGTGAGAGATGTGTGTTTAGTGTTGTGCTCCACATTTCTTCATGGTTGAAGATATGCTTGTGTAGTTTGGATGTGATGATTAGAGGTGTTCAAAAGGTTCTATATCTAGTGTTTTAGATAATGGATTGTGTGGCAGAGGAAGTTGTGTTTGACAGAGTGTTTGCATGTGAAGAAGGTTGTCTAGGAGAAATGGAATTGCTTCACATTTCTTCGTGTTTTTGTTTCCTATCTTGTGGATTTAGGAAAATTCTTACATTGTCTATATTTATCTTCCCTTGGAGTTTCTGGTGTTGAGTATCTTTGCAAGTTTAGTTCTTATATTGGATTTTAGTGGCAATTCATCCTGGTGCGTAGGATGAAAGTATTCTTTAGTTTCAGGTGATTGCAATAGTGGTGTTGGATATTTTGATGATGTGGAATATTTTGGAACATTTTGGAGTGTTTCTATGTGGTCTGCATGATGTTTTCAGATCTAGAGAGATGTGTATGTTGTCACTTGTTAGTGAGTGCAATTTTGGCTGACTTGGTGTGCTAGCTCTAATTTTGGAGGTTGTTTGTTGTTTGTGGAAGCATGGTGAAGCATGTCGGTGTATATTTGGGTCCTATTTAATCCTTGGCATGGTTTTCCTTCACTTATTTTGACTATGGAGGTGTTTGGTATTGACCTATTTGGTGTTGCACATTTGAGGTGAATATGTTTCATTAAGGCCAACCTAATTAATATTATTTAGGATGCGAATGGTATAAATGTAAGGTGAGTTTTTGATATGTTAAAAATAATGTTTTTGAAAGATGTGAATGTGATCAAGTATGGTGATTTGAGTGAGCGCTTAAATTTCCATGATTCTAGATTTAGTGAGTAGAAGATGTCTACATTTTCAATGTGCTTGAAGTTGTTAGAGGTAGTGATCCAAAGTTTGTGGATGGCATAAAGTTATAGTGGTGGATTCTCCTATTGCTCTGAGATATTGAATCTCTCTATAAGAATTCCTTCTATTCTTCTTTCTTCTTAGCAGTGAGCCACACAATACTAAACCTTTCTTCTTTTCTAGGTAGTGAGCCCTTGCTAGTGATCCTAATTGTATTTGGTGTTGTTATTCATATATATGTGAGCTAATCCTTACCATGTTTTTTCCCTACTTAGGGTTTTCCACATGAAATATGGTGTTCTCTTGTGTATGGTTGTGTTTGCATTGTTGTTTCACATGTTTACTTTATTCTAATTCTTAATGAGGGTTTAAATTTTGATAAGAGTTTGAAAGTTAATGAGGGATTGAATTTGTGAATGTAGAATTGATTCACCCCCTCTCATTTGTGATTTTAATCTAACAATTTGTATTAAAGTCTCTCTTCAATTTAGTGTCTGGAAATTAGTTGAAGAAGGATATACTATGCCTATTATTGGTTCAACAAGTGATGATAACATCAAGGATTACGAGAACAATGGAAAATAAAGAAATGCTATATTGAGTGCACTTTTTGATTCAAAACTTGGGAAAGTGATACGCCCCAAAATTGCATAAGAGATTTGGATAAATTTGGAGAGTATTTATGAAGGAGACGATAAGGTAAAGCAAGCAAAGATGCAAGACTACAAAGCTAAATTTGAAACCCTGAAGATGTTTGAGGATGAAGATATTATAGCTTACATGTTCAGAGTGGACGAAGTTGTTAATAACATAAATGGTCTTGGTGGTAAGCTAGAATAAAGTAAAGTTGTGAAAAAGGTACTAAGAACTATTCCTAAATATTATAGTTCTAAAGTTTTTGTTGTTGATGAAGCTCAGAATGTGGATAATTATTCTAGAGAAATCAAATGTTTGGTGCTTTAATTTCTTAGTCAAATTAAGAGAGTTTGGTTAGGATGCTAGAAAGAAAGAAACTGCCTTTAATATTTCCAAGGTAGACGAATTAGATTTAGATAATCTTGATGAAGTGGAAGGAAATTTTGTAATGATATCGACAAAGGGCACTGGAAAATACAAGGGAAAGTTAACCTTTAAATGATTCAATTGTGAAAATATAGGTTATTATGCCTCTAAATGTCCAATCAAAGTTGTAAATACCAAACATAAGTATCATAATGGAAAACCTATCAAGCAGAGTTATTATAGTGAAAATGACAATGGTGTATTTGATGATAAGGAATTAAAATATCCTAATGATGATAGTGATAAATTTTTGTTCATGGCTCTAAATGTTGCCAATAATTCTACTAATTCTGAAAGATGTGTGAAGAAGGTGCTTCATAAATAGGTCAAAATATTGAAGGAACTATAATGACTAATTTTCATGTAAGAGAGGAGTGCAATTACTAGATAATTGACTGTGGATGCTAAAATCATATGATAGGTGATAAGAGTATGTTTATTAAACTTTAGACTTGTATAATGGTGTTCATGTTATGTTTGGTGATGATACATTTTCCAAGATATGTGGAAAAGGTTCAATTAGTTTTGATGGAAAGCATAAAACAGATGGTGTTCTTTATGTCAAGGGTCTCTAGAATAATCTTCACAGTGTAGGACAAATGTGCATCTGAGGATACAATTTAGTGTTTTAGGATGATGGTTGTTAAATCAAAAAATGAAGACCTAAAACTTTGGTTGCTGCAACGATAAGGATAAAAGGTCATTTGGATCTGGTGCATATAGACCTATGTGGACCTACAAGAATAAGAAGCTATAATAGTGAAAAGTATTTCATGTTATTGATTGATGATTATTTCATAATAACTTGGGTGATATTTCTCAAAGGAAAAACAAAATCTCTAAATAAGTTTAAAGATTTTGCATCTATGGTTGAGTATGAAATGAATTTGAAAATCAAATGTGTAAGGTCTAACAAAGGTGGTGAGTTCACCTCCAATGAGTTTAATCGTTTTTCTTAAGATCATGAGATTAAGAGGAATTTGTTAGCTCCTACGACCCAATGGATTTGTGGAGAGGAAAAATATAATAGTTCAAGAAGCAACAAGTACTATGATGAAAGAAGAAATTCTATTGGATGTCTATTAGAGATAATCTATTCATACTAATTTCTACATTCTTAACAAAGGTCAAGTAGGAGTGAATAGTTCAAAGACTCCCTTTGAGTTATGAAATGGAAAAACTCCTGCTATGAAATATTTAGGATTTTTTTGAATCAAATGCTATATTAGAAGAGATAAAGATAACCTAGGAAAGTTTGATATAAGATTTGATGAAGGAATCTTCCTTGGATACTGTACAATAAGCAAAGCTTATTGATGCTATAATAAAAAACTAAATAGAATTTTTGAGAGTACAAGTGTCAAGGTTGGTGAAGAAACACATAATAGTTTTGTATTGATACATGGATATGAAATTGATGAGTCACCTTACAATGAAGAAGGAAAAAATGAAGGGAACAAGTGATGATAGTTGAAGAGGAAGAAGCTCTAGAAAATATCCCTAAGACTCCTAAGTATGTACAGAAGAATCATTTTGAAGATTAGAACATTGAAGATAAGAGCAAAGGTGTGTTGACTAGGAGAAAAGCAACTATGACAAAAGAATAGGTAACCTTTCACTTACTTTCAGAGGTAGAACCTAAAATAATGACTAAAGGATGAAAAGACGATAATTGGATCAAGGCTATGAAAGAAGAGTTGGAATAGATTGTAAAGAATCTAACTTGGGAACTAGTCCCAAGGCCAACAAATAAAAATGTGAAAGGAACTAAGTGGGGTTTCATGAACAAGTTGAATGAGGATGGGAAATTTGTTAGAAATAAGGATGGGCATGTATATAAGGGGTACTCACAAGTGGAAGGAATATATTTTGAAGAGTTTTTTTCTGCGGTGATAAGGATGGAAGCCATTAGAATGTTTCTAGCTTTTGTAGTGCATAAAGACTTTAAAGTGTATCAGATGGATGTCAAGTTTTCATTCTTGAATGTGAATTAGAAGAATAGGTGTACACTTTACAATTGGAAGGTTTTCAGTTATCAAATGATTTTGATATGGTTTGTAGGTTAAAGAAGGAATTTATGGACTCAAACAAACTCCCAAAGCTTGGTATGCAAGGTTGGATATGTACTTATGACAAAAAAAAAAAAAAAAAGGTACTATAGATAGCAACCTTT
>VDFB02155022.1:0-24052 GCA_007258455.2 Sequoia sempervirens | reverse complement strand
ACCACTGAAAATAAGTCCTTAAGAGTGTTGAATTGCACCACTCTTTATATTAATAAGTTGTTGCAAATTGCATACCTGATAGACCTTGTTTTTTATGCCACAGTAGAAACTTGCAAACATGAAATAATTATGAAAAGTTAAATGATTGACTTGATTATATGATAAATCAACAATACTTACAGATCATCTTAGGAACACCAAGCTAGCTCACTACATGCTTGCTAGTATGTTAAGTCATATTCCAGATTTATATTTATTCATTAGAATCAAAACTAGAAGTTCAATCATAACTTGTAACAGTACTCTAGGACTATCATATACTTTAGTGTCAGTGATGTCTAGCATGCACATACCATGTGAAAAAGTATGTAGTAGGTCATGTAACCTCTTTAAACTTACCAAACCACCTTTCGCTCCAGTGGTTGTCATCAATGAAAGACAATTGCTAGGAAAAGGCTTTAATAATCCTTTTGGAAAAAGGCTATTGTTGACATCAGATGTTATACGATTCAGAGCACTCGACATTAGCCTGTCCAATCGAGCAGATGCAGTTTCTCCTTTGCTTCGTAGAACTTTCTCAATATCCTCTCCCATGTGCACCAAATCTACAACAAAAGAAAAAGAAAATGAACAGAAAATTCTCTGAAACTCAAGCAATCACACTGAGAACATTCCACCCACAAAAGACTGTCTTAATTATTAAAATTACAAGAGGAATGTATCACAGCTTTAAGAAAAGCTCCAGGACAAGAGAGTTTTCTAAAAAATTGCTTGGAAAATATATCTACTTCAATAGCACTTTATTTTAATGAAAATATTAACACGAGTATATCATTAGGCGGAGGAAACAACTTATGACACTGCAAGGAAAAAACATTAAACATGGGTATCACTATAATGCTAATTACACGAGGAAACATCCTCAGCATTTTGTTACAAAATGGGAGCATCAATTCTAAAGTACATGCAAACAAGAAATGCAATTTTAAATAGGAAATGGATAGCATACGTACTTAGTTACGTAAACCAACTAAAAGAGATGGGCAACAACTTAAAAACTCATAAATTGAGGATTATTAATATGGGATCTATGACAATCGAAGAGCATGCATTGACTAGAGAATCCATCATTTTAGTGACAAGACTATCGTAGTTAAATATGTATTTTCATCTTCTGTTTTAGCAAAAGAGATTTCTGTAAAATGACTCACAGGGAGGTTTACTATTCATTTCAACTGTGAGTCATTTAAACCCACATCAAGAATGAAATTGTTTTAGTACTGAAATATATGATGATGAACTGAATCAGAAAGAATAGCAAAAAATAAGTATAGAGTGGATTACCATAAAAAATGGGGCAAAACCTTGGCTTTCACAATTAATATCCTAAAAAACATAGTTGTCAAGAGATTCATACCCTAACCCTTGCTACTTGTCTCCCATATTGGAAATGCATACCTGTCTCGGAGACACTTGAGATGACGTTTCCAAACATTAGGAGAATTCAGATAAAGTTTCTTTGCATCTCCATATGTCCCTTGAAAGCATCCCTTGAAAATCAGGCAACTTGCTATAGAGCCTTCCCAAATGCATCATATAATTTAGACTGGATTTTACTAAAGTGCAAATATGTTCACAAGAGCTAAAGGAACTTAAGAATTATGTAATGTCCCCATTTTTGATGTCCTTATTCAGGCTAGTTTGGTTATGACTCACTCACTATTTTTAGTAAGTACTATACTAGCACTTGCACCCATAGGGGTTCAAGGGAGACGTCGATAGACTAGCTACTACAAAAAATAGAACAGAAATCCAAAGCTATAATAAGAATTATATAGTACTCAGATTGTTCTCAAATTTGAAACTGAAAGAGTGCTTGATACTTGATCAATGCAAATGGCTTTGTGTCAATGAGGTATAAAACCTTGCATAGTAGAGAAAGCCTATGAGATGGTTTGGAACACCAAAGGGGCTTCTATGTATCAATGGATTTTGAAGGGCAGATTCATTGATTTGAAATTTTGGTTCAAAAGAGGCTTCATGACATACTGAAATTTTAATACTGTGCTACTTGATTAATCAATTGACAATCTAGAGTAAGGAAATATTGTGTAATACAAAAATAAATGTAGAATAAAATATCACAAGTTTAAACTCAAATACTAGATTCATCTCAGAAAATCCCATGGTGGGGAAAAATCAGTTGGTAATGACAATTTATCATCTACTAAATCAATAAGATTCAAAACAACAAGTATAGTGAATGGATACAACAATTTGTTGTTTCAATTTCTCTTGCCTCAATTTCGGCAGACAAGGGAGGTGAGGGTAAACCTTTTGATTCTTATAGTCCCACCACAACACCTCTAATGTGGTCCTCTGAGTTGTACGTCAATGAGCTAATGGCCATGAACAAGAGGCTTCAATCATTAGAGGCAAGGGGGCTCTTTGAAGATGCTAAAATGAAAGAGATCATGGATACCAATTGGCAATTATCAAGGGAGAACAAAATTCTCAAAGACGAAATAAGTAAGCTTCAAATCTCCATGTCAAATGGAGAGCAAGAATTGATTTCGATAAGACAAGTTTTAGCACAAAGTGGCACAATAGACAAAAGCATATCAAGAGAGGTAGCTGAAAGCAGCAACTTGCAGATAAAAGAGATACAATCAGTCCTGGACAGCGTAAAGATAAAAGAAAACCAGCTGAGGGATCAATTAGAGGAGGCCAAAAGCTGGGCTCATGTAGTGGGAGGTCCCTCAGACACACACAAGGACCTCATAGAAAAGCAAGTTCGAAGACAGATAAGAGAAGAGAATGACAGAAATGTCAGGGCTGTGAATGTCATTGTTAAAGGGCTAAAGGACTATGGGGAGAATGAACCAACAAAGGAGCTAGCAAAAGATTTTTTTAGGGATGAGTTACAATGGACAGGTGTCATTCAACAAGCAAACAGAATTGGAAAATGGGTGAAAGATGGAAAGAGTAGGCACGTAAGGGTCACTTTGGCGAACATTGAAGATAAGAACAAGCTGCTAAGGAACAAGAAGTTTCTTAAAGGTACACAAATATACCTTGACGAGGACTTAACAATAGTCCAACAACAAGAAAGGCGTAAGGAGTGGGAAAAAGTAAAGGCAGCAAGGAACGAAGGAAAATGGGCTTGGTTACAAGATGGGAAAGCTCAAGTTAGTGACAGAATTACTCACCAAAAGTAGGAACTCGGGGCCCCCCAGGATCAGGTGTCAATAGTAAGTTGGAATTGTAGAGGTTACCCGTGGAGAAGAGGACCTGGTTTAGGGCCCATTGCAGAAGGAAAAGACATCATCATCCTTACGGAGACTCATGAGCATGATGGCTGTAAAATTCCAGACTTTGAAGGATATAAAAAAGCTTCCATTTGGAACGAGAGAACAGATAGTGGTAAAGGGCATGGTGGAGTTGCAGTCCTAATCAAAGAAATATGGTGCAATAACATTCAAGTCGAGAAAGAAGACCCAAACAAACAATATATATGGTTTAAAATAACAGAAAATCAAACTGTCATAAGAGTGGCTGCCTGCTATTTTGCCCCAAAAGGCTCCAAATCTTACAAGAAAAGGAACCTAGACCGTGAGGATCCTTTTGCTGCTCTAAAAAGGGACATTTCAATCTATAATGGCATGGGAGAGGTTATTCTAATAGGGGATTTTAATGCAAGGACTGCAAACATACAAGCTCTCAGCTTGGCAAGCAAGGACAAGGAGAAAGCTGATCCACTATGGTTGGAGGAAGAGGGACAGCACCTGTGGGAAAGGAATTCGCAAGATAGTAAGCACAATGTCACGCACTACGGGGCTGAGTTGTTGGGGCTATGTAGTTTATTCAACTTGGTCATTTGCAATGGTTTGAAAGCATGGCCGAACTCAGGCAACATCACCTGCAAAACATACAATGGACAAAGTGTGGTTGATTATGTCATTTGCTCGCATGTTTACACGTCAAAGATAAAGGAACTAGTGATTGGAAAATGTCCTTTAGAGCTGAAATCAGATCATAATCCAATATATGTAAATCTTGACGCCCACATTAGCATGCATCAAAGGGGGCAGATTCCTATCAGCAAAAAGAAAGTGCATCCGCAAGGTAGAATCATCATGAACCATGACAATCGGGAAGTCTTCAAGAATGCCCTCAAAAGGATTTTCATCGAGTATGAAAGAAAATTAGCTACCACAGGGCATCACACTATAAACAAGGACATGCTGATCCCTATTGTTCACAAGGCTTTGGATGAGTGTAAGAGGGCTAGGCCTAAGAAGGCAATTACTTCTACTTTCCCAGCAAACCCATGGTTTGATGAAGAGTGCAAATTAACAAAAAGAAAATTTCACCAGGGTGGAAGGACCACAGAAAACAAGAAAGAATACGAAAAGATGATACGGAACAAAAAAGAAAAATATGTTAGCACTAGAAGGTTGGAGTTGATTGCCCTTGGAAAGAACAACCCCAAGAAATTCTGGAAGGAGCTACAACAAAAAAGAAAACAAACAGAAAACAATATCACAAGCTCTCAATGGTTGGAATATGCAAAGTTACTGTATGAGCGGGAACAAGATAAACATAGACCCCCAACTATCAGGGCTGCCACTGAACTATTCACCATAGAAGACATCAATCAAGGGATAAAAAGGTTGGCTGGGGGAAAAGCACAGGATATTGATGGGCTGCAAGCTGAATTCTTAAAATGGGGCATTGAGGTCCTTGCGCCTTGCATCAAGGGCTTTTTCAATAGGGTTATTCAAGAGGGCTTTCCGGAAGGGTGGACTACTAGTGTTGTGGTTCCCCTATACAAAAGTGGGGACACTAATAACCCATCAAATTACCGCACTATTATGATTAATCCGCTTCTTGGAAAACTTTTTGGAAGCATGATTGAGCGTAGAATTAGTAGTTGGGCTGAGAAAGAGGGCAAAAGAGCTGAAGGGCAGGCTGGTTTTAGACCAAAACATTCCACTATCGATCATGGTATTACACTTAGATTTTTGATTGAAAAAATTTGGAACGTTCAAGGGGAGGAGGCTTTTTGCTGCTTTGTTGACTTCAAAAAAGCCTTTGACACAGTGCCACGGGGCAAGTTGTGGAATAGAATGGAGGAACTGGGAGTCCCAAGGGCTCTTAGGGCGGCTGTTCATAGGCTGTATGAGCAGGTCAGAGCTAAAATCAGAACTAATGAAGGTATGTCGGAGTGCTTTGGCAGTGACATTGGAGTCAAGCAAGGCTGCCCGCTTTCCCCAACGCTATTCGGGCTTTACATTGACAAGTTGGAAGAGTGGATAGACAAAGTTGGTGGGGAAGGTATTCAGTTGGCCAATTATGTAATAAAATTGCTCTTGTATGCCGATGATCTCATTTTGATTGCTAAAACAGCACATGAGTTAAGAAAACATTTGAAAGCTCTTGAATCATTTTGTCAGGAAGTTGGGATGCAAGTGAATACTAGTAAAACCAAAATTATGATATTCTCTCTGAGAAGGAAAAAACAGCAAATTAGCTTTATCTTTGAGGGCAATCCGCTGGAAATTGTAGATGAATACAAATACCTTGGGCTAGATTTTCACTATAAGCTCAGTTGGGAAACTTGTAGAGCAAAAAGGATCCAAGGAGGCTGGAAAGCGCTCTACTCTCTACAAAACAGATGTAGAAATGCTGAGCTATGGGATTGGAAAACCAAGAGAACGTTGTTTGGCTTACTTGTGACCCCGGTGGTTCTATATGGGTGCGAAATTTGGGGCAGCAGCATGTCAGATCAGAAATGGAGGCAAGTGGAAAGAATTCAAAAGCATCTAATTGTTAGCAGCCTTAAACTCAAAACCACGATACCTTATGAGATTTTACTAGCGGAGTCAGGCACCTTTCCCTTGGAGGCTTTCGCGATGATTCGGTTACTATGTTACCTTCAAAAGGTTCAAAACATGGACGACCATCGGTGGCCTAAGCTAATCGTAAAAGAAAAGTTGGATAGAAGAAGGAATACATGGATGAAACAAAACAAAAAATGGATGGAAAAGTGGGGTGTGAATATGCAAGATTGTCCAAGTTCAAATGAAGAAATAAAAAAATATGTGAAACAAAAATTCAAAAAAGCTTTATGGACAAAACAATCAGGGCGAAAAAAAGACTATTATATCAAAGAATTCAATCCTAAGGGGGACCATGATGAAAAGGCATATATAGGAGCAAATATTAAATGGAGAGCAAAGATGTTGATAGCTCAACTCCGAACTAGCTCACATCGTCTTAGATGTGAGACGGGCAGATGGATGGTTCCTAAAGAAGAGTGGGAAGAAAGAATATGTCGTTTTTGCGACATGGGATTAGTGGAGACAGAGTGGCACTTTGTTATGGAGTGCTCAGCATACAAAGATATTCGGGTCACTTATGGGGACATCTTACAAGTGGACAACTTAAATACCTTGTTTGAGGAGGAAAGGTTGGTCAAATCTGCAAATTACATCATCAAAATTCACTGTCGTAGAGCTAATCTCGAGCGAAGATCTCAGGCTGTTTAGGGTCTTCTCTTTTCGGTGGTGGTCTTGTGCTGTTCCTGGGTCCCATAGGCTGCTGTGGCCTCGTGGACGTTATTAAAATATTTCATTTCATTTCATTGCCAAGATGCAAATTCTTTGTACAGGTGAATTATCATTTAAATTTGATTATTTACCGCATTCCAATGAGCCTCTTATGATTTGCAATGCACTCCCTATATGTCCTTTTATAGATGGTTGAAAGTCCTAGCCATGCACTGAAAGGTCTTGCTGCCTAGAATTCAAAGAGACAAAATCGTATGGTAAACTGGAAACCAAAATTAAACCCTCACACCACCAAAAAAACTATTACTTGAACTCTCTCCTAAATACACAGTTTCACTTTATTGGAAAATCAATGCTTACATCCATAAAATAAATTAATGCTTACAATATAGGAAAGTCATTTTTTTGATTTCTCATAGTGGTGTAGTTGAAGCATGCACCCTTCAACAATAATCTCCTAAATCACAATCAGTCTGGGTTAGGTCGCCTCCCATGAAAGAGTGTATAAGCACATCATAAGTCGCCCAGATCAGATCTTCCCCTGCTAGAAAATGACTTCTTGACCGGCAAAGTTAGTACAACTAACTGCTAATAGGTAACAAATGTTAGTTAACTGGTAAATCAACGTGTTGATGTGAATATTTCTAATTTGTTTATTTTAAAATTATATTTCTATTCATTTTTGTTTTCACCATGTCCTTTTTTTGGTTTTGTTCGTTGTTTTTTATGGTGTGTGTGTGGGGATTCATTGCCATGGAATACTTAAAAGGGTGGTTGAAGATGGTGAAGAAAATAATCCTCGTAATAGCATTGGCTTTAGCTACAAGCACAATTTATCAGACATGGATAAATTTATCGGAAACTCCACTCTGGTTTTCAAATCCCGTGATCACGCATGTCCAGAGTTCGAGTTCTGCTCCGTCCCCATTTGGCCCAAATTTGGACAACAATTTGTCCCAAAAATTAGGCTTAGATTTTTAGTTGCACCCACCTGTGAATTCCCAAAGGGCTTTGGATTTTCAGTAGCACCCAACTGTAAAGTCCCAAATGGGTATGGATCTTCAGTCACGCTCAACGGTGAATTCACCTGATAAATCTGAAATAGATAAGAATTTTTCAGTTTCAGATTTGGGCAAGAGCGGCACTGACAAGATGGTTGAAGAGGCTGCCCAAGAATCCACAGATATGGGATCTAGGGATAAGTCTGAGATACCAAGCATAGTAAAATCTCCTGTGGATTCCAGCAAAGGAAAGGTATGAAATACAAGTTTTTTTTGTTTTTTTTCTTTTAATTTGGTAAACTGTCACTTTTTAAAGCTAACCAGATTGTTGTTTGGACCCTATATTTTACCCAATTTCCACATATTATTATGTCTCTTGAGGTTTGAATTTAAGACGCAGCTGTTTAAATCCCATTCGATTTTACCGCTTGAACTTGTCTTATTCTGACAGTTTAGTAGGTATTTTTGTTATAAATTCAAATTCATCTTAGCTAGCAAAGACGTAAAAAAATGGAGGATACCATATTCCCCAAAGAAAGCAATTTAAACTTGTCCTTTCTTTTGTTTATAAAGGGAATATAAACCCTAATGAACTGTTACCTATTGAATAATCCATCTCTTGTTGTGGCCAGCTGCGAGATCATGAAAATTGGCAATCTTCTTAATGTTAAGCTGCATATCCCTCACTATTTTGAGCTGCACATCTGACTTTAAGAGAGCACGGGAAATTTCATTGAGGCATTCGTTCAAAACCTTCTCATCAATAATAGTCGCATTGCTCATCTGTTGAAGGCCGCGGGCAATGTTTCCCCCTAATTCCCCGAGCACCATCTTACCCCCTGCTAATTCAACCCACTATTCTTTGGGCAAAAGCTTCCTTTCTGTTATCAGGGGGTTTCGACGCTTGGACCTACAGAACACCTCTGTAGAAATTTTGTAGAACTAAGAGGTTTTAGATTTCCGCCCGTGAACCAGAAACGGAAATAAGGAAGAGACGGAAAGAAGGATTTTTAATACAAAGATTTGCATTGGATGAACAGTCACGTGAGTGAACATTCCCATCAAAGTTACTGTCGGCAATTAAATGCAACAACCTAACAGATTTCCAATATTTGAAAATGGTTAAACGACGAATGAAACTGGTTTTCAGAGTGTGAGACAGGTTTGGCGTTGGATTGTGGACTAGCGAGTTCACAATTAAAGTCTATCGACTAATTAAGTAACTGGTCCTAGTAGCAGTGCAGTGCAAGGTTTCCTATTTGGGCAGTGTGTGGCAGTTGTCAAGTGAACTCTATTGTTTTGTGCTAGTTTGGTGATTTGGAGTATTTACTATTTTTAGCAGTTGCTATAAATAGTAAGTCTATTTTCGGAAATTGGTCCTAGCCAAAGCTACTTCAACAAAGTCTATTTCCAATTTGGGCATTGGCATGGCTAAGGTTCGATTTAATTATTATTTGTATTTCTCACTTAAGTTATTTTAAAAAAAATTCTTTAACTTAAGTGATGGGGTCAGGGGGTCATGTAAAAAGTACCTTGGAGCCTAATGTAATGACTTAATGTTGTTTTAGAAGGCAACAAAAGCGAAATAGTTTACTTACGAGCATAGACGCCCAAGGGAGGTTTTTTGAATTAAATGAAATAAAAAGGACCCCTTGGCCTAGTTGCACAATGTTGTTTTAAAAGAGGGGTCACGTATTTCAAGTGAATGCCTAGAAAAGAGGTTTGTTTATCATTTTTGAAGGCTAATGATATGCCTCATAAGGTGGGATGCCTAGTTTGGGCTTAATGTCAGAGGCAAAAAGTTGGACACACCTCTTGGGGTAATTTCATGTCATTTCATAAAGTGAAATGAGAGGGAAATATATTCAAATTCAAATGCAAGTTGCTCTAATTCTTCCCTCACTTTATAAATATGAGTTTGACTTCTCATTTGCATATGGGTATTTTGGCAACTTAAGGAGACTCTACTGGAATGATTCCAGATTTCGATTGCAGCTGATTGAGGACGAAAACCCTCATTTCTAGTGCTGGTTTTGGTGGTGAAAAATCCACCCTATCTGGTTGGAGTGTTTCTACTTCAGGGATCACCATTGGGCTTCAATAAAGTTCTTTTTTACAGTATTTTGGTGATGAAATGATGATGATTTTCTTGGTATTTTGAAGTGGGTTTTGAGGTTTTATGGTGTGTATGTGATGGTGTGAGTATTGTTCGGTTACTGGCCCTTTTTGGTGGTCTTAGGCAGTGATTTTGGTTATTTTCTGAAGTCTGATCTGCATTCTCATAAGTTTTGGAAAATCATTTTACCAGTGGCTGAAGGTTACATTCTCTCATAGCTCTGTTTGTACTTGGCACATCTTTTAGGGCATTGTTGCATTGGAAACCTCTCATCTATGCGCGATATCTCAAGCACTTGTTTGTATTTTTTGGTCGAGGTTGGATTTATGAGAACAAATCGCCCTACTTAAGAGGCCACCACCTTCTTGGAAAGTGTGCAAGGGCAGGTCTGCTGATGATTAGACCTGAAAACTCAGTCTTTTGGCTTCCGTGTTGCTGTCTAAGGGCATGAGGATGCATGGGTTCATGGACGTACTGCAAATCTGATTTGTGTGTGAGTTTCACAAAGTATAATTGTTGTTGATGAGGGTTATCAGGTCTGCTATACACTGTAACACATCTGAAATTACATTTTAAATCCGAAAATTCTATGAACTTATTTGTATTCATGTATTGCTATGTTTCTAAACGAGAAATAAGTTATTTCTTTGTTTCCCTTTCAATGCATTGTTTTAGAAAGGCTTTATTATGTTGCAAAGCATGAAAATTAGACAGACAAATACATCAGCAAACAAACCAAACAGCACACTGTATCTTCCAAAAAAAAATCAGGGTGACCATTACAAGATACACAAATAGACTTGAAATATTTTATTTTTTGGATGAAAATTTACTAGTTATTTGTAGCAGAAAACTTTCTTATCAAATTACCAAAAAGGTAAATAGTACAAAATAAGGCAAAAGAAGTGTGCATGTACTGAAGCTTTATCAATTGATTGGAAATATAGCCATCTCCAGAGACCACATAGCATTTTTTTCAAAATAATGGTATTCCCCTCCCACTCTCACTCAGCCATCTCTAGGTCATTATGGTTTTAAATTTAATTGTTTATATAAAAGTAATGATCATCAACTATGAATATGATTAATCTTTTCTTTTATTCACATACACTTCAATCCTTTACAATGTTAATGTTTTAATTTTGCAACATTTAGTATTTTGCATTATTTAAAGTTGCATGTGTTTTATAAATATTTTTTCTGAATAAAAATTGTATAAATAGAACTCTGCAGTCTCCAAACTTTTTGCAAATGCCATACTTCTACTTATTCCAATCTCTCAAACCGGTACAAGTCCCCATCTCCTAGTAGCTATGCTAAAAAGTATTTTTCCTATTGTCATGTCCCCCAATTTGTAACACTAAGCTATAAAGTGTTGAAAGACAAATAAATAAATAAAATACACATGAAGAGTATTAATCATTCAATATTATTATAATTATAATTATCAAAGATAATATTAAACTTATTATCATTAATAATAAAATAAATATCAAAATAAATAAATAAATATAAACAATTGCAATTTAAATATTATTATAATTACCACCCATAATATTATATATAATTATTACAATACAAAATAAAGCTATTGACATTATTAATTATAATTATTATAACAGTAAAATTTTCATAAAAACTAAACTTGAATACAACTATACTTTAATAAATAAATAATAAAGCATTTGTATTGATTCCTAGATCATCGATTCCTAAAGGCATAATGCACCTATTACCTCAGCAGTGAATAATATAAAAAATAAAAGACAGAAAATAAGGAAGGACGAAATCATATAAGGCAGTGAGTATAATACTAAAAGCAGCAAATAAATATGAGGTGCAATCAGCTTATAAAAGGCAGCAATTAATATACAGAACAATGGTTTAAAGTAAACAAATCAAAGGCTGCAATCTCCCTCATAATAAACAGAAGTGACCCTCAGCCCCATGGTGGGTATAAAGTGAGAGATATCCCAAATACCAATGGCACCGAAGGAGAATAGAATGGAATAGAATGAAAAGAAAATAAAATCTGAAATATATTTCTGAGTAAAAGGAGATTTAAAAGTAGAAATCTGAATAGAAAATGAAGGCAGAAATAAAATGGATATTTCTGAGTATATGTAATGAACCAATCAATTTTTTTTCAATTTTTTCAATGAACAATCCAGTACAACAAGCACCCGTTATGGTTAGCCCAAATCCAAATCAACTGCTGAAAGTAACCCTACGCCAAGAATGCACACTCAATCCCAAAATGGAAAAGGTGTTGTCATATGGTACCGAGGATCGTCAATAGCAACTGAAAAGATTACAATGCTGAAGGAAAGCTCAACACCAAGAATGTGCTCTCCAAACCCGAAGTGGGTTAAGGCGCTACCATATGGCAAAGGAACTATTAAAAATGATGCAATACTGAAAAGTAAACTCAACAACAAGCATGTGCATGTAATGTCCCCAATTTAGCCCTACACTCTTCGTTTGGATTTAGCCTATTTTTGGAAACTCGTAGGCTAAAGCTGAAATGAAAATTAGGGTTTCCACTTTCAAAGGAGGTTTTGAGGTCTTGCATGCGAGAGTTTCTAACGCATGTCTGGTGAAGCTTTCTGGGTTTTTGGAGAGCTTCGCAATTATGTTACATGCATGACAGGATATTGACTTGCGTTCTCGGTTGCTTTTTGGAGGCTTGCATGTTGGAGTTTTCCAGTTTGGCTTCCGGATTCCTTCTGGGTTTTCTGAGAGCTTCGCGATGGTGTGACATGCAACTGAATCAGATGACTTTTCCGGACTGTTGGCGTCAAATCTAACACCTCTGGAGTGCAGGTTTGTACGGAGAGCTATGTACACTACGCAATGAGTGCTCTTCAAATTAGGAGGGGAAGCTCCCTCGTTGTGCTGGAATGCATGGAAAAGAAAAGTAATCTAAATCCTATCTTTTTGTTCTCAGCTGGAAGAGGCACAAGGTTAAGAAAACCAAGAACGTTGCAGCTAAGGATTTTCTGGTTTCGCAGATCATTAACTACAACTAAGCTAACTACTTTAAATCTATCCAGTTTCCTCAAGAAAACAGAGCATGAGGAAATGGAGCAGGGATTGACTATCGGACGATAAACGAGTTTAGACTCTCTACTTGAAGGCAAGGTGGCGCAACTATCATCTCAATCTAAACAAGTTTATTGGGCACAAAACAGATTTAAGAATTCACCAAGATGATCTTATGAAACCCTGTGTGGCATAACACTTGATCAAAATAGTAAAAACTTCACAAAACAGCCTTTATCATTACAATCTCACGAAACCCTATGTGGCATAACCCTTGATTATAATGATAAAGATTCACGAAACAGATTTATCACCGTAATTTCTCGAAACCCTATGTGGCATAACGATTGATCACAATGGTAAAGATACACAAAACAGATTTATCATCTCAATCTCTTGAAACCCTATGTGGCATAACAATTGACCTCAATGGTAAATATGTTCAAACAGATCTAACTATGGGAGGAATTTACCACGCCAATCTTATGGAACCCTATGTGGCATAACACTTGATTGAAAGTAGTAAAGACTTCACAAAACGATTTTATCATCACAATCTCACAAAACCCTATGTGGCATAACACTTGATTGAAATGATAAAAGATTCACAAGACATAAAGAATCCACCATTACAATTGCATGAAACCCTATGTGGCATAACACTTAATCTTAATAGCGAAGACACATGAACAAATACCAAAAGAGCAATATTGAGGGCAAGGTAGGTGCAGCATATATTTCTCTCTCAAGCAAAAGTTATTTACAAATGAGCAAAAGCTCTTATTTATATACATCAAGGTGTAGGGAACCCTAAAATCACCTTGAGTCATCTACAGTTCTTGCAATGCATGCAAGTTTTGCTGCCAAACCCTAATGAAGTAAACTATACAGTCAACTGGAAAACTACCATCAGTTAACCGAAACATCTAATCTAAAAATGGACAATTGTGCAAGCATGCACGTCCTTATTGAAAGCGAGTTAACTGGAAGACTACCATCAGTTAACGTAAAACCCTAAATGAAACTCCAAGTAAATAAGGCAAATCTCAGAATAGATATGCATGTGATGACAACATCGAGTTAACTTGAAAGGGTAATGCCAAGTTAACTCCTGTGTGTAATGTCTATCCTGAGAGGTGGAACTGAAGTTTCTTGTCCGTGATCTCGAGCAATCAACCCCTCACCGAGGCTATCAACTGCATCAGCATCTGAATGTCAGCAACTTGAGCAATCTTGGCAATCTTTGCACACTCAAACTAGCATTTCACTAACTCATAACTTTGGCTCGTAAGCTGAAGTGATAGCCAATATCTCTCCTGAGTTTGATACAAATCGGTCTCAGCTTTTCTAGCGAAATCATGAATTAAGACCGATTTGGTCTTGAATCGATCTGTGTTATCTGTACTATGAAAAACTTCGCTGTTGGTTGTGAACACGGCTATATTCGACAACTGCGGAAAACTAAAATAGTCTGCGAGGCTAAAATAGCCTTCGAAGAGTTATTTTTTTCGTGAAAATCTGAGATATGGGTTTTGTCTAGAAAAGATTCTAAGACAACCCGAACATCAAATGCGAAAATCTAACTTCTACTCGACCATGCAAAAGAGTTTTAGTTGAGAAAATTAGAAACTCGAGAACGAATGCTCTGGAGTTAAAAATTCCTGAAAAATCAAACGCACGATTTTAATTCGAGGAAGCTATATGAAAATGATCCAGATGCTGAGACTTGTTGAATTTTGCCAATTTCAGGAACATGCGAATTGAAAACTGAGAGAAATCTGAGAACCAAGGAGGAAAAAGACGTTTTTTGTATGCTCTTCTTCAATGAAAATCGCCCTTGAATTCTTCAAATTGCTGACAATCGTGAACTTTTAACCTGCAAAAGAATGTGATTGGAGAAATCGCCTTTGGAAATAGATGTGAATTTTGCCTTGAATTGGAAGAATTCGCCTTTGTTTTGAAAACCACGAATTTATCTTCTTGAAATTTGCGCCTTTGAATATGAATGAAATTCGAATTTCCTCTGAAGAAAATACGAATTTATATTGAATTTGATAATTCGCCTTTTGAATATGAAATTCGCCTAAGATCTCTGAAGAATTTGCGAATTTAACTGAGAACGCCTTTGAGAATTGAGATACACCTTTAAGCTTGAAGAACTTACGAATTTCTTGAAACTATGAATTGCTCTGAAGATGCGCGCCTTCTCTTCTGAAGAAATACGAACTTCTCTGAATTTGCTTTGAAAATTAATAAAATTCGATTTTCCCTTTGAAGATATGAATTTGCTTTTGAAAAATACGAATTCCACTTAAGATTAAATTTCCTCTTAATGAAATGCGAATTTCCTTTGAAAGCTCTATGAATAACAAATGAAGATGGCGCCATGCTTAAAGAAGATGAAATTCGCACCAATTTGATAACTGCAAGAACTCAAAACCCTGACAAGAATAGAAGTCCTCTGATTGGTTGCCCTTCAGTTCCACTGCCACTAACTGGAAGTTCAAATTTGAAGATAATAATAAAATATTTATTATCATGCAATTAGCAAGGCGTCTAAAAATAGAAAATCGCCATCTATGAATAACCATATTTTGAACTTCAGCTGACAAACTGGTTGAAGCTCTGAGATTCATCATGAGACTTCAACGATTCCGAAAAGTCATCTCTTGAGCTCATAGGTGTCCATTTGCTCAAGATACTTCACTTTTTACTAACTCCCTATTTAATAGCTGACAGCACTGTCATGGCTGGCCAACTTCGACACTGATTTCCGGATGACCAGGTGATGCTGAGACTGTTCTAAGATATTCATCGGAAAGCCTACTGAACAAGGAAGAAATGTCTGCTGGGAGACATAACTGCAAAATCCATCGTTTAACCCCTTGAAAAATTAGGCGCACCTGATTAAATTGCTTTATGGGTTCCAGACTTGGCCATTTCCCTAAACTACCATCTGACACTTCAAACGGCTGCTGACGATGAACGGTGAACCCTGCTGATATGAGACAAAGCTCACTGCATGACTGGAGATATTTTGCATCCAACGACTGTATGCACTACAGCTGAAAGCTGTGTTAAGGGCCTCAAAAGTAAAAGCACCCCTGGCTCATGGTTGCACTTTTGTCATTTCGACGAAAGTCGAACGTCATCCAAGTACCCTACTTTGACCTCCGATATCTGGAGCTGGGATGACCCGATTCAAGCACTATCTGTTTTAACGGACAGCCAGAAGGGCCTACAAGAGAAGTCTCTGGAGGTGACGAGGAAAGAAAACTGCTTCTAAGACCTCAAAAACTCCAGTGCGTATTTTATTTAACATTTCCGCTCCCAGACTTAGCCATTTTCCGGATATTATCACTTTGCAGTATTACACCAAAGACCTCGCACGTACGAGCGACTGCCAAATGCTGAAGGCTGACGGCTGTGCTCGTTAGAAAGATAAAATGATAACGCTCAATAGTCGTGAAGACTTCGAACGCGAACGGGCTCATCTAACAAGCCTAAAGACTAGGCGCCTCTAGACTGTGAAAATACACTAAAAATCATTTGTTGGTCCGCCCGTAAAATTACGTGCTTGGTAGAATCTCTGCCACGACCACCTGAAACGTCGGATCGACAAGCTGAATGATGCGTTGCGGAGCTAGGCTAGAATACTACTGATGTCAGGACGACTCTGTTTGCAAATTTTGCCATCTGGAGGGTCCTTTAAGCCAGCGCCCTTGGCCTGTACTTGCACTGGGAACAAACGGAGAAGCTCAAAAACGTGAAAACTCCATTTTAAGCTGATCTTTGGATGACTGCTGCCGGAGTTCTGAAACTCGGATGACTGTGCCTAATATCTCGTTGGATAAGCAGACTAGTTGTGAACAAATTGACTGCATCCGGCATCGAAAATGTCGAGATTTACCCCCTCCTTGAGATGGGCGCCCTCAGGCTAGAGGCGCGCTTTTGCCTGAAAAGAGCAAATTTCTCACGTCTGGAACTTTAGGGATTTCAACTTCTATCGCTGATAACCGGAGCTGTGGGTCTCGGAAAGCTAAGCTGGATAGCTCGACGGATAGCCAGACTAATTCTGAAGAGATTGACTGGATGCTTGAACATTTTAAACAAGATCTTGACCTTCAACAAGCTGGGCGCCCCTGGGCTATGCTTGCACTTTTATGCTTTTCCTTTGAAAAATCTTCATAAATTGATCATTAAAACTCTATTTCGATCATTGAAATGACCGTCTGCAATATGAAATGTCGTCGTGAGATGCTCCTCCATCGTGAAGATCTTCATTTTGAGTCTCTGCTTCAGGTTTGACCAATATAACTGGCTTTGACTGACAAACTATTGACAAAAACTCCATGCTTGATATTGCCCAAAACTGTGTTTTACAACATTTTAACAAGGTTTAGACTTTTTAATGCAAAATGCCTCGATGAAGCAAAAAATTTGGTTTGGGTACAACACGGACTTACTATTTTTAGTAAGTTGCGACGGCTACTCAAAATGTGGAGAAAATGAGTTTGGAACAACTTACTATTTTTAGCAGTATGCTATTTTTAGTAAGTACTATTTCTGGCAGTGCCATTTTTAGCAGCAGTTCAACAGTTCAGTGCAATGGCTATTTCTGGTAGGTCAGCTTGAGCAGTGGTCTCCAACATTTGAGGTGATTATTTTGGCAAGTTTGATATTTGATGAAAAATAATGTTTTAAGTGAAAAATATTTGGCTAAGGCATGGAGGACGATTTTGGAGAGATAAGTGATTTTTATAATGTTTATTAATTAAACATTTTTGGAGGCCTTCTTTGATGAATTAATATTTAAGTGAAATATGTACTTAGGCAAAAGGGGATGCCTAGCTTGGAGACATTTGAGTTTAATTAAATATTTCACTTAAATCTTTTAGTGAAATATTTGCAAGTTATAGAATATTTCACTTAAGTCTATCTTGGATGCCTTTTGGTGATATATTTGCATTTTATTCAATTATATTTCCACATATGGGTTGGAAATGAAATGCAAATGAAATTTGGAGAAAAGGTGAAAAGTGAATTTCATTTAGGCACCCTAATTGGAGAGAAGAAGATTTGAATTTGGAGACAAAAACAGTTATAAATAAGAGACTTGGCCTTCAATTGGATTATCTATTGTTGCTTATCATATTGTTATGCTGCTGAAATACTTTCAGAGCTTGCTTCGAGGAATGCATACCTCCTAGTTTCTTCTCTTGGTTTCGTGCTTGAAAGATAGCACCTAGCTGAGTTTTCAGAGACTGCTTCTCATCCAGACTAGCAGACAGAGCATCAAGGTTGAAGATTTTAGAGATTTGTCAGTTTTGCATTTGCTGGTTAGGGTTTTGCTGAAATAGAAATCTGCTCATAAGTCCATGCACGATTTTTTGGTGGTTCTGGGTATTGGCCCTATTCTTTAGTCTACCTTGGGCGCCCCTCCTTGCAAGTCTTCAGATTTTTTAGAGATGTCTTGGATTTTATCTTAGTTGGTAGAACATTTCTTGGGGCCATACCATTATGTTTTGCCTGGCAAATGTTTAGAAAAAAAAATACTTCAATTTGTTAGTTGTTTCCATAGTTGCCGCGAGACTGGTACTGGTACTGGTACGGGAGACTGGTACGGGTACCGGTACGGCATTTTTTGAAAATAGGAGACGGGGGTACTTGGAGACGCCATTTTTTTTTAACATAAAAATTAATAATATATAGAAAATCTGAAAATATAATGACATTGAACTTTCAAAACAATAGCAGTAGTAAACTGTAAAGTTAAGAATAAACATTAACTTTAAATACACAAAATTCAAATCCAAATGTCGTTGTCACATTACATATTCAATTACATATTGAAAATCAGAAATATTGATAGTTCGATTGGCTGATATGCAAACAAAAAACAAAAATCAGAAATCTATCTGATATCTCATATCATCTACATCACATCAATTATCAATATCATCCATGTCAAGGTCCTCAGTTATGAGGCTCTCCAAATACTCATCACTCTCTAACTCAGGTTCCTCTGATGGTAGTAGAACTGGGGGTAAATCAATAAGGCCATCTGGTTCAACCGCTTCATCCACTATGGCTGCAACATCTTCATCAGGTGAAATTTGGTCCCATTTTGCTGAAGGACCCTCATTGTATGTAGGATCTACACGAGAGAGAAGGCGAAGTGAGCTATGAATGTACACCAGGTTCTCTGCTTTCTTTGACCCCAATCGGTTCCTCTTTAGTGAATGAATAAAACCATAAGTACTCCAATTTCTCTCACAAGATGAAGAACTGGCTACTTGTGAGAGTAATCTTATTGCAAATGATTGCAATTCAGGTGTTTCACCTCCATGGTTCCACCACCACTCTATAGGGTCTTTCTTTGCTCGCATATCATACAAAGCTTCCAAGGAAGAAAAGTCACCATGTCCACGTGAAAACTTATTCCATTGAGTCCTTATAACTGATGCTTCCTCACCTCGGCCATATATTTTTTTTATTGCAGCCCAAAACCCCTTCATTACCTCTCTATCCTCATATGGAGCCCTCTTATTGGTCTCTTCTATATTATGCCATTTAGGATTTAAGGCATAGGCAGCACAATGAAGAGGTGTATTAAGTTTGTTCCATCTTCCATGTAACTTTCCTTCTATCAAAGGATATAGTGAAGGATCTTTTGCATCTGTTATTTGCTTAATTCTTTCACACATGGAATCTATTTCTTCATAAATTTCCCCCAAACATGGCTTGTCTGAATCAGCAAATTTGATCACCTCACATATGGGCTGAATAAAGTCCACAACAAATTTAACCTCAGCCCAAAAATTCTCATCAAGGATCATAGCTCTCACCTCAACTGCATCAGTTGATGTAGATTGCCTCCAAGCTGCCCATGCATCACTAACAACCGTGGAACACAAAGCACCTTTCACTTCAAAAAGACGGTGAAGAAGAATAAAATAGGAAGCAAACCTTGTATCAGCTGGTTTGAGAAGCTCCACCTTGGCAAATTTTCGATAAATAGCTTGTGTTTGGTGATGGTTGCATATAAACATTTGAATTTTTCTGCCCTTTTCTATGAGAGCTAAAACCCACTCAAACTTGCCAATATCTTTGAGTGCATTATTCAATGAATGCACACAACATGGTGTCCAAAAAATATGCTTGTATTTCTTTTGCACCAACATACCTGCTGCTTTACAAACAGGGGCAGCATCTGTAACAATTTGGACTACATTTGATGCCCCTACCTCCTCAATGCCATCACATAGCTGGTTAAAAAGATACTCTGCATTTTTTTCATGCCCCGAACAATCCAATGCCTTCAAAAAATAAGGCCCTTTGCTACATGTTACCATGATATTAAGTAGTGGACGGTTTCTAGTATCCGTCCAACCATCCATCACAATGCTGCATCCTTCTGAAATCCACACTCTTTTCAATGGTGCAGTTTGTTGCTCTAATCGAATTTTTTCTTTATCAATTAGAGTAGTGCGAAGCTTTTCATACATAGGTGGTCTATATCCAGCTGGTGCATTGTTGATTGCTTGGACCATCTATGTATAGAAAGCTGATCGAGCAACATTAAATGGTATTCCATTGGCATAAAAGAAGCGTGCAATTGCTGCATCAACCGCTTCTCGACCTTGCACATCAAATAATCTGCCTATGGGGTTTGAGCTGCCAATGTGTGGCCTCTTGTGAGAACTCTCTGCTGCTACATTTCTTGAAGACACATCCACCTCTGTCTCTCTATTGATATTCTGATTTTGATTTGCAGCAGTGTTTGTTGAAGCATGAGAGCTCATATTAGGAACTTTACCATTAGCCCTTTCTTCATCCCTCACAGCATCATATCGTTCCTCCTCATTTGTACAAGGATCAACACCTTTTCCAGGTATGTGAAGGAAATGAGCTCTCACCCTCGTGTAAGTACCTTGCCATGACATTGGGCATAATTTGCATGAAATCGTGGCTGTTCCACCTGAACCTTTCTGCCCCTTAACACGGTCAACATACTTCCACAACGGATACAAGCCTTGTTTGTTTCCCCCACTCGACATTCTTGATTTAATGATTCAAATTCTACAAAAAAAAAAAACAAAATGAATCAGGATTAGGCAAAGTATATACTCTATAATTTTACATCTTTATTTTACAATTTACTGTTATTTACACCACTTTACAATCAGATTGACAGATCCTTAATGCATGAACTGACTCTACCTGAGATCTATTAGCATTTTTAAATTTTAATATATAAATAATAAAATCCTAGGTTTAGTAATAAATATTAAATTAATAAATAATAAAATAAAATTATAAATGTTATTGCTCAGCTGTAGATGAAAATTGAAATCGAATAGTGTTACACAGTGGACTGAGCAGTGAGCAGTGATACGAAAATTTCAAAATCAATAAAAATTAAAAAATGTCTGTGAATACTGAATAATATATAAATATTGAATGGCAATGCTTAAATGCTAATATTATAAATTTATAAATTATAATATACAAATTTGAAATTACAATTAATATTATTAATTTTATAATTTTATGAATTTAATAATTTTAAATTTATTGGTGCAGTTTGTATATGGGTCTCCACAAGGGCATTGCCCCTGTTAAAATCGCGGAATACTCTCAGGTATTCCGCGATTTTAACAGGGGCAATGCCCTTGTGGAGACCCGTATCTCTCATCAATCATCGGACTGTTAGTAACTTAGTAATAAGTATGCTATTGAAGACGAAGCTACGTTACCAGATAACGTATTAACTATTAATTTATAAAATAAAAAAAACGCAAATGGAACCTGGGTATTTGTCCTCGGCTCGTCGCGCCCTTTCTCAGTCACCTGATAAATTTTCGTCGCCAATGCCTGTCGTCGCCAGTGCCGTCGAACTCGTTTTTGCATAAATATTTTTAAAAATAATGAACTTTGCTTTTAGACGCCCGATTTTTGACGGGAGACGCAGGAGACCTGACGGGAGACGCGAGTTTTAGGGTTTGGAGACGTGGGAGACAGCGGGAGACATTTTGAAAGTCTCCGAGCTCGAAATGAGGTCTTCGGGTTCGGGTTCGGTCTCCGAGACGCGTCTCCGTCTCCGAGACGCGTCTCCCGGCAACACTGGTTGTTTCTTTGTCTAGTCTTCATTGCCATCATTATAGCTTTCGTTTGCATCAAGTCTCATGTCATTCCAGCAAGTATTGAGTGAGTTGTGAGTATTTTGGTGGGTTCTAGGGTTGCTGATTGCTTCATTTCAGTTGTTGGTCTGTTATATCAGTCATAGAGAAATGCAGATTTGTGACGAGTTTGAGTCCAGAGAGGTTTGTCAAGCATAGAGGAAGTTTTACAAATTATTGCAGCATTGAAGAACTTGGATTACTAGGCTTTGGAAAGCATTCTAACATATTGTAAGCTGATTAGTAGTACTATCAGCAATTCTCCTCTCTATCTTTCTCTTACTTTATTGTACTTCCCGTTGAATAAGTGGAAGAGACTGGCTTGCCGCCTATTTACATTCTAAGTTGCATTGTAATTCCTTGGTATCTCCGCCTTATGGTAGCTCCATTTCCACCTTGGGATGGAAAGCACATTCTAGGCGTTGAGTTACTTATAGCATTATCATTTGCTTTGTAATTTTCTTTCTTAGTATCTCCGCCTTATAAACACCAACTAATACAGAGTGATATACTAAACCAGCAACTCCCAAATCCACTAAAATGTTCATAACTCCCTCAAAACTACTCCAAATGACATGAGACCAAATGCAATGAACTCCTAGGTAGATGGTGACCAAGTTGTGAATAAGAAACAGCTGCAACAACTCCTTAATGAATTTTCTAAACTTTTGGCAAGCAAGACAGCGTCCAAGGAAGGGCGACCTACAATATAAAATCCAAGACTCCACTAAAAATTATGAAAACTTGCAAATAGGGGCGCCCTCGATAGTAGAAGAGATGTAGCAAATGCCCAGAACCATAGAAAATTCGTACAATGATTTATGATCAAAAATCACTTTCAGCACTACCAAAACTAGCAACTGTAAACTGAAAATAAACATCAAAATCTCCAACTGTGAAGCTCAATCTGCACTCTCAAAATGAGAAGCAGTCTCTGAAACTCGGCTAGGTTCTATCTTTCAAGCACGAAACCAAGGTTGCAAGAACTAGGAGGTATGCATTCCTCGAAGCCAACTCTGAAATCATTTCAGTAGCATAACATTATAATTTCTTCATGGATGCAAAACAAAGAGCCCAACACTCTTATTTATAGTTTGTCTGTCTCCAAATTCAAATCTTCCTTTTCCCTCCAATTAGGGCGCCCAAAAGAGATTCACTTTTCTCCTCAATTTGCAATTTGCATTTTGTTTACATTCCAACCCTTTCCTCCTCAACTTTAGGCGTCCCAAACACAAGAGGAATAATACTTTATCAAAATGCAAATATTTCATAACATAGGCATCCAAGATATTTAAGTGAAATACTTTATAATTTGCAAATATTCCTCCAAACTAGGCGCCCATTTTGCCTAAGTTAATATTTCACTTAAAACATTATAATTCGCCAAATAAAGCCTCCAAAATGTTTAATTAATAAACATTATAAAAATCACTTATCTCTCCAAAAGTCCTCCTTGCCTTGGCCAAATATTCACTTAAAACATTATTTTCATCAAATGACTAACTTGCCAAAAATAATCACCTCAAATGCTGGAGACCAACTAAATATACTGCCCTGTCAAAAATAGCCACTGAACTGAATTCCAGAAACCTTGATAAAAATAGCACTGCTAAAATAGAACTTACTAAAAACAGTAAGTTGTTCCAAACTCATTTTAACCACAATCCGTGCAGCTGTCGTACTTACTAGAAATAGTAAGTCCGGAAAAGTCCTCTATTGCAGTTGCATGTCACACCACTGTGAAGCACTCTGAAAAACCCAGAAGGAATCCAGAATCCAAACTGGAAAACTCCAACATGCAAGCCTCCAAAAGCGGCTGAGAATGCAAGTCAATAACCTGTCATGCATGTTACCTCATCACGAAGCTCTCAAAAAACCAAGAAAGCTTCACCAGACATGCGTTAGAAACTCTCACATGCAAGACCTCAAAACCTCCTCAAAAGTGGAAACCCTAATTTTCATTTCAGCTTAGCCTACGAGTTTCCGGAAATAGGCTAAATCCAAATGAAGAGTGTAGGGCTAAATTGGGGACATTACAGTATAGCAGCAAATATATTAATATATTATTCTTAGAGAAATAAATAGAAATATAAATAATATATATATATGCTCATAACAAGGGATTATTGGAAGGTTGAA
>VDFB02155021.1:36021-46175 GCA_007258455.2 Sequoia sempervirens | reverse complement strand
TTAAGGCCTCTAGATTCCATGATTAGCAAGAAATAATCCCATAGAAGTTGCCATAAATATTAACATTCCATGCCACCATTTGATGATCCATCATTGATAACCAATCTGAGAGATCCTACATGGGCCATCTTGCATGAATTATCCTTGAAGGGTCCTAAAATTGGCTAAGTCCTGAGGTTTCAAGCTTTTAGGTTTCCACTTCCCTTCATACATGCATACCTTCTTCTCTTCCTTCTATTTTCCCCTAAGTGTTTTAGGTTTCATCCATCGACCTTACCCTTTAACCATTTTCTCTCCTTCTCCCTTTCCTTCAAAAAAATTTCTCCCTTTGGCTTTTCAGGTTTCTCCCATCGGGCTTAACCCTTTCCCTCTACCCCTTATCCTTCTAAAAAATCAACTAATTGTTGATCTTTCAGGGTTGTACTTCAGTGTTACCCTTTACCTCTTACCTTTGTTAAGACAAGAGGTAAACTTATCCTCCAATCCCTGAACCCCTGATATATGCTTGGAAAGGTGACTAAGTGTCGGTCTTTCAGGCATCAGGGATAGGGCATCCCCTTTACCCCTTCTTTTCTTTGCAAGAAGAATTCATTCTTCCTGTAGCCCAATCACCCAAGTATCATTTATGAAAAAGCACTAAGTGTTGATGTTTTTAGACTTCAGAGGTCGAGGTTACCCTTTACATCTTATCGTTGTTATGGTAAGAGGTAAGGTATCCTCTCGATGCTTGATCCCTGAAAAACTTCTTCCTTTTCGTCACCTTCTTAATATTTTCTTTCCTTCCCAAAACCTTGGGATTCCCTCCCAAGGTCCCATTTCTTCAAAATTTGACTAAGTCCTTATTTTTTGAACTTTCGGGATTCACTCTTTAGTCTTACCTCTTACCACTTTGCAGTAATCGGTAAGTTGACTCCTTGATCTCCGACACTCAATAAAGGTGATCTTTTTAGGATTTGTGGGTCTCCTTTTATGTCTTCTTCCTTCTTCTTCCACTTCTATCATGCAGTATGGTGAACGCATGAAGTCTGATCTCCAATAGTTTGATGCTAAGATGTGCATAAGGTATGAAGTAGGCCCAAAGCCTAATCCCTGAAAAATATGTTTTGTGGCTCCAAACCATTTAATGCATAAACAAAGGTTTTCTTTCGAGCCTGATACCCTAACCTTTCAGTGGATTTGATGTGTTTTCTAGGTGACGCCATGAATGCTTGATCTAAATTTTGATTTTTGGACTTCAAGGATGATATATATTGCTTCCTTGATTTTTGCAAGTGGATTTCATGGTGCCCATGCCCATTTATTGTAGATTGTTGACCTTTTCTAATGGATCCATGCGCTAATCACGATTTTCATGGGATGGATTCTTCCTTTCACGCATAGAATTCATTGTTAACCCCAAGGTTAGGGTTAGGGTTCAATTTGTGTTTCCAAGTTATGCTTGATCTATAAAGGCAATAAATGTATTCATTTCAAGGTTTCTTCCTATAGCTCCTTCAAGGTTTTTCTTTAGTAGACACTATATTTTACACTTTGCCATTGTAAATATTTCCTTTTTTATCTACATTAATGAAATCGAGCAAGCTTTCCTCTTCTCGACTTTTTTATGTTTTTGTAAGTTCATTGCCTTCATATTTACGCGTTGGTTTTCCATGTGTACATGTTTGAGTTAAATTATTTATAGTTTTTTTTTTTGAGAAACCTTCCTTTCCTTCCAACAACTTGTCAAAACCTAACCTTCTTGTATTCCTCTGGGAATCAACCAACTAGAGAGTTGTGTGAATCCCCTAGTCCCTCTTCAATGATGTACTAAGAAACCTTGGTCAAGAAGAAATGACTTTTCCATCTTGGTGTATCACCTCCATTTCCCAGTCATACTTTCCTTCTCCCCCTTTTCCCCTATGAGCTGTTAGAGTAGGATAGTGGTAGGTTTCATGTGTTGGGTTGGACTAGCACATTGCACTTGGATCAAAAAAGGAAGTTGGCCTTCTCTAGAGATTCAACCTCATACATGCAAAGGTACCACACCTTGAGGTTGTTTCCATTATGTCATTTTAATGTTGAATCTCGTGTTCAGCAAGGTGAAATTTCATGTGACAACAAGAACCTAGAGGTCCATGACCAGGAAAAACAAGTCCCCTATTGTGTTGCTAAAGTAAATACAAATAGATTAAATAGAGATCAGTATCCAAGAAATGAGGATCATATGGAGTAGAAGGAAGTAGGTGTGTAGGATAAGACTAACATGAGGAGAGATCATGATGTATTTGGCAAAGGGATTGTTACAATGAGTAGAGAAGAAATGATAAGGCAATGATCATCCCTAATAAAACCCTAAGAAATTCTAGGGATATTGCGAAGGAGCACACTCTCTTCGCAAAGTAGGGAGGAGGTGGATGTTTTGTAGAAAAGATGGTGGATTGTTGGAGAGACCAATGGGGAAAAGAGGTATGCATCAAATTTCTACCTTGCAACTTTCTTTTGATTATATGGCCATCCCCACAATTGAAGAAAAGCATCATGTTTGAAAAACTCCTACAAGTGGATGGATAGGGTTTTACATAAAAGAGTGGAAGCTAAATTTCAACCCCCATAGGAATGAATTGGATAGAATGAAAGCATGGGTTAATTTGCACAAATTTCTCTCAAAATATTGGGATGAGGAAGTCTTAAGTTTGATAGGGAATCAATTGGGTACTTATATTGGGGAAGATAAAGCCTTACTTCATGGAGAAATGAAGCCTCAGGTGAGAATCTATGTAGAAATTAGTCTGGGTAGTGAACGCTTGGAAGAGCTAGAAATTATCATGGAGGAGGGTAAGTGGTTCTAAGAGATAGATTGGAATCTCTTATCTAGCAAGGTCCCCACCTTTTTGAAATTTGATACCATGAATAAGGCTTCATAATCGAATGGTGGATGCTTGGTTGAGTTAGGAAGCAGAGCTAAAAATGGTGGGGCAACGCCAATGAAGGGGGAAATCCATGGTCAAGAAATAGAGCAAGTTGCTCTACAGGAGAATGTGGGTCATAAGTATGTAGAGGAGGAAGCTTTGGCTACAATGGAGAATTTGGATGGGGTTTAGACTGGCTCCCAAACCCACAAGAAGAGGAAGGGACCAAGGAGGAAGTTATGGGTCTAGAGGAAATTATGGGAGTGGGATATGAACTGATGAGATACACAACTCTTGTAGAGTAAGAAGCAGTAAACTTGGATATAGGTAAGGATGATGGAAACAAGAAAAGGTTCATGAGATGAAGGAAAAGGTTGCTTCACCGAAAGATAATGTATACTTCCCAGTCACCTTGGTGACTTGAGAAAAATGGGATTAAAATCAAGAAACAAATCCAAGAAATAACTCGACTGCAAGGAAGGTACGAGGAAAGGTAGGTTTTCTAACATAGAGAAGAGGGATATGTATGGTGATGCAAAAGGCTAGTGGAAACTCACCATGATGCTAAGATCAAGGAAGGGCAGTACCCTTCCTAGGGAGAAATGAGGATCATATGATGGAATGTTAGGGGCTTAAATTCCCCTAACAAAATTTCCTTCTAAGGCACTTCATGGAGGTATCAAAGGCTAATGTCTTCATGATTCAAGAGTCAAAATTAAGCAATAAAAAAGTGAAAATATTCAAGAAGAAATGCAAAAGTTGGAATGTTGAGTAAGTGGAAGTTGTGGGAGCCTCAGGGGGGTTTTCTAATGGTTTGGAGACATCGGGTTGTTTATCTAGAAAAGGTTGGAAGAAATAGCAACTAGTTAGCCTGCAAAGTGAAAAGTATTTCATCAAATTTGATCTTTACATTGATCAATATTTATGGCCCCGCAAGTTGCATTAAGAAAAGGGAATTGTGGAAAAAGCTTGGTGTTTTCTACAACAGGGTATCTCTTTAATGTTACATTTTAGGGGGTGATTTCAATGTGATCCTGCATATTGAGGACAAAATGGGGGGTATGCAAAGAAAGTATCAATCCCAAGTGGATTTTGAGAACTTTTTAAGGGGGAGTGATTTGTTTGAAATTCAGATGGAAAATGGGAAATACACATAGACAAATTGGAGGTTGCGCTTCAGCCACATTATGGAAAAATTGGATTGATTTTTGTTTAAAGGAGATTTGGGAGCTTTCATATTCACCTTTGAAGGCAACATTTTTCCTCAATCGAGATTAGATCACTATTCCATTAAGCTGGAAATAATGGGAAAAAAGAGACTAGTGAGATTTTCCTTTAAATTTGAAAATATGTGGTTCAAGGTGTTATCATGGAATCTAGCAGCACTCGATTCACGGATAACCCCCCTACGAAACTTGTTTGTTTCCTAGGATTCGTGAAGTTCAAGTACGCATAATGAAGTGATTTTCAAGCCACCTCAAAATGCGTTCCAAAGTCTCGAATAGTCAATTCGAGCATTCCCCCATGTTCGCCTCGCGAAGACCTTCGAAACGAGCTCCTTCGCGAAGTCTCACTATTCGTACTTAGCGAATTGTGAAAAATGCAGTGGCACTGAAAAAGTGCGCTCCTGCCCTGAAGCCAAAATTGGCTAAGTCTGGAAAATGCAAGGGCGCTAAAATTTAGCGCCCCTGCATGAAGTGAACTTTTTCCAAAATGTAATAGCTCTAAATTTTAGCACCATTACATTTTTTCCTGACACTTAAACTTTTTTTGGCCCTGGCGCGTTTCTTCATCTTTTTCGTGTTTTTCGTCAATCGTGCCACTTTTCGTGCCTAAATTTATTGCTCGACTTGAGTTGGGTTTTCGATTTTCTCTTTTGCTTAAAGGTGTTTTAATTCGCCATTTTCATTGTTATAATTTTTGTTCTTCCTCTCTTCATGCTGGGCGAGTTTTCTTCAAACTGCAAATACGTTTTTTGACATCCCTCTCCAACATTTTTCGCGTTTCATCTTTGTAAGTTGTTACCCTTGCTTTCTCCTTATTCTCCAATTTTAATGGCAACTCCATGCAGACAAATTTTGCCAACTCAGAGCGCCATTTCCATACATCCCTACATCTGTTTTATCCAAAATATGTTCGAATGGGCGCCATTCCATACCGATGTTGTATTACGTCGAAGATATTTTTCTAACTTCCGAAAGGCGCGGGCGCTGAATACGCCTCTCGTGATCAAAGCTTCAATTTTCTCAGATGTGGGTACCGGAATTTTAGCTACCTTTACACTTTTACCAATCTTTTTCCCGACTTTGTCATTTTTGTGCAATGGAGTCGACTTTTCACACCTTTAGCACTTTTCCGGGGACGAGTCATTTTTTGTGCACGGAGTCAATTTTCACACCTTTGCACTTTTCTTCCCGTACTTTGTCATTTGTGCAATGGAGTCGGGACTTTTCACACCTTTGTGACCCTTTCTTCCAGACTTAGTTACTTTTGTGCAATGAGCCGCTGGAATTTTAGCACCTTTGTGATTTTTCTCTTCCGTGACTTATCATTTTTGTGCAATGGAGTCAACGAGACCTTTGTGCACTTTTTCTTCCAGACTTAGTCATTTTGTGCAATGGTGTCAATTTCCTGTGAGACCTTTACACTTTGTGTTTTTATCTTTAGTCTCTTTCAAACTCGCTTTATTTCCATTCCAAACTCGCTTTCGCTTCTTGCATCGCCTGCGGTTTAGTTGTTCGCTTTACGCTTTCGTTCAACATCGCTTTCGCCTTTATCGCTTTCCTATCAGCATTTCTTTTTCTCGCGAACGCCTCTGTTGATTCAATTCATCCTTGCTTTCCAGATCTTATTGCGGATTCCAGGATGTCCTTTTGATCTTGGTTCTTCCAATAAAAGTTCACGCTAGAGACCAGGAAGAAGCATGAAGACTCCGCGCCCAAGCAAAGAAAAATGAAGAAGCTTCCTGTTCTCCAGTGTTAGACATTTCCAGTGCATCCCATTATGCATCTTGTAAATATTTCTCGACATTTTCGAATGTCATTTCGTAAATTGTAATTACACCAAGTCCAAAGATGTAATATTTTGAAAACAAATTACACTTTGACTTTGGTCAAAGTTAGGTGAGATCTCCAAAAATCAGCTTCAAATCTAACTTTCCTCGATTTTCTCAATCTCTTCTTTTGTCTATCCCTCTTCTATATATAATGCAGGGATTTTCATTGTAAATTATCTTTTAGCCTTTTGCAAACGGCGTCGCCTTTTGTAAGCAAATTTGTGAAACTTTGCGTTCATGCTTTGTGAATGAGATTCAATCAATAAAGAAAAGGATTGCAAGCCAAACTTTGCGTTGGATTCGATACTTTTGTAAGTTGATCTGATTTGGTAGTGATTAGTTCGAGGAATCTAAAAGAATCTAAGTAGTTGATGTAAACTTTGTGTTACATTCGTTATTTAGATTGCATTGTTATTTTTGTTTATCATTGGTTGAATGATCTATAAGACTTTGTGCTTATAATCATTCATGCTCTTGCATGTTCTAGTTGAGTGATCTACAAGACTTTGTGCTTGTAATTATTCATACTCTTGGATACTCTTGTCGAAGGATCTACAAGACTTTGTGCTTGTAATCGTTCGTGCTATTGATACTTTTGTTGGATGATCTACAAGACTTTGTGTTTGTAATCGTTCATGCTGTTCGAAGAATTGTTGCGTCTAAGAAGACTTTGTGCTTCTAACGTAGCAAACGGTACGTCTACGCAGATCCAACACTGATAAAGCTACGGAACGACTTTGTGCCTTCGTGAGCTTTCCCTTTTTATTTTATTTTGTTTGTTATTAATCACTTTTGGTATCTCTACGCTTCGCTTTGACGAGATAGAGATATTGGCATTATTGCTAGTTGTTCGTTTCAGGTTATCAAGAATTCTGAACTTCCAACACGTGAAGCATTGTAAACATCTTCTCTGAAAAAAGAGAGAAGGATGAATGTAACACACCCCCTCCACTCCGTGAATTTCGTGTACATTTTGTAATTACTTGTGTGATTTACTATTGTTTCTGTTAGCAGTAAGAAGGGCGCCTCCCCTTTCCGAGAGGAGAGATTCACATCTCACATAGCTGTGGCTGAAGTCCAAGTTGCGTAATCTATCGAAAAGCTGATTACATAATTTTCACCCAACAGTTTTTTAGCGACTCCGCTGGGGATACGATACGCATTCTAAAGCCTCATGCTTTCGTTTGAAGTATACCTGTGTCCTTTTCTATTATAATTTATTTTCTTGTAAGTTTTTCAAGATTTCACCAAGGACATGTAAATGGCTGCTCAAGGTCCTTGGGGAAATGATTTTGGTCCGTTGAGCCTAGTTCTACCCCTACATGCTCTTCCTGAAGGCTCATGGAAGAACTTTCCCAAGTTTTTTGGTGATGGAGAACAACATCCTAACGAGCACGTTGCTGCTTTCTACATTGCTTGTGGAGTTCATGGTGTTGAATACGAAGATGTATCTGTGAGGCTGTTTGTGGAAACTCTCCAAGGTGTTGCTGCAGATTGGTTTTATCATCTAGCACCACGTACCATCACAAATTGGGCAACTCTCATAGCCAATTTTGAAGAGAGGTTCAAGCCTCCTGAAGACGCTCATGCTTTGTTGGCTCAGCTCACCCAGTTGAAGAAGGAATCTCACATGCCCATGCACGAGTTCATTGCTCACTTCAACAAGTTGACACGAAGAATTCCAACTGTTGCTCAACCTACAGCTGAGAACTTGAAATGTTTCTTTGTAAATGCTCAAGTGCCTGAGGTTGGTTTCCTATTGAGAAGAGCACCTCCAGCTACTCTTGCAGTTGTGCAGACCTTGGCGACAAAAATTGAAGATGATCTCATTCTTGTTGGGCAAATAAAAATTGACTCAGATGAATCTGAAGAAAGCTCTTCTTTGGAGTTATTTTCTTCCATCACAAGGAGGGATCCTATGGTGCAAAGGTTGGAAAATGATCTATTTGACCTCAAAAAGCAGTTAGCTCAAGGCATGTTTTCTGTGCCTTGCAAGGACATACCAAGGAGGTCAATTTCAAATACTGCTCATAATTTTGCTGTTGGTAATCAACACAAGTTATCTTCATCACCAAAGAGGCTTGCTCTTGAGGTACCATTAGTAAAAGGAGCAGTGAAGCATCCTGACTCCGATCCAAGTGATCTCGCTGTTCTCTTCCGAGAAAAGGAAGTAGACATAGCTGACGACTCCCAATTTTGGTTTATGCAGTCTTAGAAAGCCATTGATGAAGAGAAAAATGATGAAAGTCATTTTGTTGAAGTTCAAGTGAATGAAAATAATCTTTTCTTGAGATCTGAAAAGATGGACATGCATGCAGGTTTCAGTCAAGTTGAAAAGAATGCATTTGTGTCACGTGAGGACCTTCTTATAAATAATTCAGATTTTCCCAAGTCTGAGGATGGTAAAATCATATTGAGGTATGCAATGCAGTCATATCTTCATTTGAGTCACATGAAGGAGATCATCCCAATCAGCATGAAGTTGCCATGGTTGATGAATCAGTTGTTGAGGTAGCAACTGGCAAGAAGCATTCAATCTTTGATCGATCAAGGGAATGTCCCATAAGACATCTTGCTTGGTTGGAGGCCAGTGGGAAAACAGAGGTTCCACTTGCACCTGAGCGTGAAGATAAACTTGAGGATGCAGCTAAAGATATATTAGTAGATGCACAGGAGCAGCCTGCATTCAATGATTTATTTTGGAGCAGTAATATATCCATAATATTTTCAAAGGTAGCTGAAACTATTCATCTCTTTCATGAAGCAATGCTTCAACCTCATCTACATGTAGCTGCTAATGATCATGGAAGGCCTTGCAAGCTGCTGAAGAAAGACAGCTATTTTGTTGAACCTGTGAATGGTTTCATTTGAGAAGGTCTCATTAATGGCTAGTTTTAATTAGGTAGGTTTTTCCCTTTTCAATAAGTGCATTTGCATAAGTTTGCGTCTTGTTTTTCGTAAATTCATTTTTCGTCGTTGTCACCTGACTCCAAGCCCAATGGATAAAGGCACTTGAATTTTGGAGTTCTTCTCCCTTCATTCGTTTCAAAGAACGGTTGAAGGAAGATCCCCAACAGGAGCCTGTTGTTATCATGGAATCTAGCAGCACTCGATTCACGGATAACCCCCCTACGAAACTTGTCTGTTTCCTAGGATTCGTGAAGTTCAAGTACGCATAATGAAGTGATTTTCAAGCCACCTCAAAATGTGTTCCAAAGTCTCGAATAGTCAATTCGAGCATTCCCCCATGTTCACCTCGCGAAGACCTTCGAAACGAGCTCCTTCGCGAAGTCTTACTGTTCGTACTTAGCGAATTGTGAAAAATGCAGTGGCACTGAAAAAGTGCGCTCCTGCCCTGAAGCCAAAATTGGCTAAGTCTGGAAAATGCAAGGGCGCTAAAATTTAGCGCCCCTGCATGAAGTGAACTTTTTCCAAAATGTAATAGCTCTAAATTTTAGCGCCATTACATTTTTTCCTGACACTTAAACTTTTTTTGGCCCTGGCGCGTTTCTTCATCTTTTTCGTGTTTTTCGTCAATCGTGCCACTTTTCGTGCCTAAATTTATTGCTCGACTTGAGTTGGGTTTTCGATTTTCTCTTTTGCTTAAAGGTGTTTTAATTCGCCATTTTCATTGTTATAATTTTTGTTCTTCCTCTCTTCATGCTGGGCGAGTTTTCTTCAAACTGCAAATACGTTTTTTGACATCCCTCTCCAACATTTTTCGCGTTTCATCTTTGTAAGTTGTTACCCTTGCTTTCTCCTTATTCTCCAATTTTAATGGCAACTCCATGCAGACAAATTTTGCCAACTCAGAGCGCCATTTCCATACATCCCTACATCTGTTTTATCCAAAATATGTCTGAAATGCAAGGGCGCTAAAATTTAGCGCCCTGACATGTTGCACATGTCGAAATATTTTCTAACTCTGAAAAGTGCAAGGGCGCTAAAATTTAGCGCCCCTGCATCAAAGTCAATTTTCCTGAGATGTAAGGGCGCTGAATTTTAGCGCCCTTACACTTTTCACAATCTTTTTCCAGACTTAGTCATTTTTTGTGCAATGGAGCTGAAATTTCACACCTTTGCACTTTTCTTCCAGACTTAGTCATTTTTTGTGCAATGGAGCTGAATTTTCACACCTTTGCACTTTTCTTCCAGACTTGGTCATTTTTTGTGCAATGGAGCTGAATTTTCACACCTTTGCACTTTTCTTC